>JAFBJT010108014.1:0-10778 GCA_016785325.1 Chascanopsetta lugubris | reverse complement strand
CTCCCCCCCCCCCCTGCCCCCCACCCCCCACCCCCATTCTCTCCCTGCAGGAAACAGTCGAATATGCCTTCCTCATCATTTTCACCATAGAGACGTTTCTGAAGATTATTGCCTACGGTCTGGTCATGCACCAAAACTCTTACATCCGAAATGGCTGGAACATGCTGGACTTCGTCATCGTCATTGTGGGGTGAGTTCGTCGGTGGCAGGTAAAAGAACAAGTCGATACGTTTGTGCAGACACTCAGTCAAATATGTGATTTCTGTTGGGCCTTTACCTTTTGTTTGAGCATCTGAACTCAACAATTGGCTCCCACACACACACACACACACACACACACACACACACACACACACTCTTGTTTTGTGTGGCGGTTTATCAGTGCACCACCTGGCGCCCGTGGGATGTAAACCGATGAGGTGTGAAAAGCTAAAGGTAAATATGCACAGACAGACATGGAGGTACGCACCTGCGCACTCAGGTGCGCGCAACATGTCCAAATATGGACGTGCTCCCTGCTTCCTGTCACGCGCCCTTGTATCGTTGCTTCGTTTCGGTGGCGTCACTGCCGTCGCTCTCCTCTCTCTCTCCTCGCTGAAACGCCGGCCTCCCTCTGCCGCTCTGCCGCTCTGCTCTCCAGGTTGTTCAGCGTTGTTCTGGAGATGATAACCAAAGATGCTGACTCGGGCGGACAGTCTGGAGGCAAACCCGGGGGGTTCGACGTCAAGGCCCTCCGAGCCTTTCGCGTGCTACGACCCCTTCGCCTTGTTTCTGGAGTTCCCAGTGAGTCAACGCAGGCCTGTTTTGATTGATTGATTTATTTTTACACAAACATGAACCCGACACTTGCTGAACTCAAAGATTTCAAACATTGATGGCGTGCACAGTATACGCACCGTGTTCGTGAGCACTTTGCCGAGAGAATCCGTCCCAGAGTCAGTCAGCACGCCGATTGCACGCTCCCTCAAAACCCGCAACGTCTGTGGCATCGTGATAAAAGCGAACACCAGCCTCAGACACACCTGTGCAATAATCCTGCCGTCCAATCAGAATCTTAATTTGCCAGGCGAGAGGTGGGATGGATTATCTGGGCAAAGGAGACGAGCTCACCAACACAGATTTAGACGGATGTGTGAACGACGTTTGAGAGAAATGAGTCTTTTGTGTGTGTGAGTAGAAAATGTTTGAGATCTTTGGGTTCGGCTCCTGACAAATGGAGGCAAAAACAAAAGTGTTTATATTTTTCTTCAGTCTGTTATATTTCCTTTTCAAGACACATTTAATCTATACATTGATTTCAAAGAGACAACCTTTATTTAAACACACAATGGGGAAATGACATTCCTCACTTATTTTTTTTTATGACAGGCGCATGCTGTCTGAAACACACACACACACACACACACACACACACACACACATTAAACCTGTATACGGTGAACTGGTGGAGAGATGACGGAGCCAGTGGGCTGCCACATGCAGGCGCCCTGAGCAGCTGGGGGGTTCGGTGCCTTGCTCAAGGGCTCCTGGGCAGTGCTCAGGAGGAGGACGTGTTGGCGCAAGACGGTGCATTTCAGTCATCGTACAAGCATGGGCATCGTCTCCACTGCGCTGATCAATTCCTCGGTTTCTCGGGGGACTCTGCCTCCCTCTCTCTCTGCTTCACATCTGGCCTCACATGAAGTCGTCCCGATACGTCTGCGTTTCACGTTGCCATAGCAACAGCACATCCTCTCTTATCAGTGAGCAAGGGATCTCTGGAAAAAAAAAAAAAAAGATGAAGTTGAACTGTGCCGAAGCAACGCGTTTGTCTTCTTTATCCACTCAGCAGTCGGTCTGCTGTCCAATCCAGGCCGTGGATCCATGTGTTATATTCAGATATAAGAACATTTAAAGAGCATAGTTCCGTCTTTGTCATCCACCTCCCGTGTGACTTGTGTGTTTATATTTGCAGGTTTGCAGGTGGTTTTAAACTCCATCATAAAAGCCATGGTTCCCCTGCTTCACATTGCTCTGCTCGTCCTCTTCGTCATCATCATCTACGCCATCATCGGCCTGGAGCTCTTCATCGGCAAAATGCACGCCACATGCTACGTAACGCAAACAGGTAAAGCGCTCGGGAGATATTTGCTTTCTCGCGTATGTTTCCGATGGAGTTGGTCCGGTACATGTGTTGAACCGAATGGTTTTACTGCACAGGTGCATTCTGTTTTTTGGTAAATATCTCAAGAATCTCTTGGCAGAGTTATTGATCTCAGTTGGCAAAGAAAGGTCAATTATGATTTAAGGATGCAATGATTACACTAACCTTTTTGGTTGTTTCATAAAAGTGTCTTTAAAGAATGCCTGGAGCCAATCCCCATATGTTTTACAAATATTCTCTAATGCACATGATCACATTATTAACTGGTCACATGACTTTCCCATGAACGCAGACCTCTGGCACATAAGCTTAAAAAAAGACTCATTTGATTCACAATGGTTCTTTTTTTTTTTTTTTTTCCTAAGACAGACAGTTCCCATGATTTCCCTTGATCTGTTGTCGGTTGAGGTCAGAAGGTCATGGTCCTGACCTGGATGCTCCATGATCCATCTTTGCTCTGTCTGTTTGTTGACTCTGGGAAAAGCCATTGAACCTGAGTAGACACTCGTCATGATGTTGGCTGAACATCCAGTAATATGTACAGTATGAGCGAGAGACTGTAGGGTAAGGGTATCAAACATACGGCCCGCCGGCCCAAACCACCCCGCCAGAGGGTTCTATCCGGCTCACACGATGAATTTGCACTTTTTTTTTTTTTTTTTCCTAAGACAGACAGTTCCCATGATTTCCCTTGATCTGTTGTCGGTTGAGGTCAGAAGGTCATGGTCCTGACCTGGATGCTCCATGATCCATCTTTGCTCTGTCTGTTTGTTGACTCTGGGAAAAGCCATTGAACTTGAGTAGACACTCGTCATGATGTTGGCTGAACATCCAGTAATATGTACAGTATGAGCGAGAGACTGTAGGTTAAGGGTATCAAACATACGGCCCGCCGGCCCAAACCGCCCCGCCAGAGGGTTCTATCCGGCTCACACGATGAATTTGCAAAGTTTAAAGATGCCCCCCCCCCAAAAAAAAATCGATTTTTCAACAAAAATAAATGTAGTAGCGAACAAACTGTTCATGCTGGAGGTTGTTGACAATGTTTTACCCAAACATTTTTGCACTAACATCGAGTCTTGTCTTTTATTGGTCAGGATGCTAGATTTGACCGGTCTGGCCCTGTTGAGGACCAATAGGGGCGTGTGTGGCCTCTTCTCTAAAATGAGTTTGACAGCCCTGCTTTAGGTCGTACATACGTGTCATAGGATCACGTATGGACCAATAACCCCCTGAGATCGATAATACAGTTTAAAGGTCCAGCGTGTAACATTTAGCCAATCCCGTTTCCCTTTCTCTTGGCAGAAATTGCACAGAAAAGAACTATTCCAGGTTTTCGTTCATCGTCAGTTCAGATGTGTTTCCTGTGGAATGAACATCAGGGAAAGGTCCACCTTACGGGCAGCGGCCATGTGGCACAAACACTTAACAATCAACCACAACGGACACGTGGTTTGAATTATAATGATAACTGGCGGCCACCAAAGCTTCTCTAACATCCGATCAGAGCGGGAAAGCTTTGATTGTCATTGTCCCAAACGGCACAAGGAGATTACGCCTAAAAACAAGCACGATACTCGCACAGCCTGATCATAGAGTCCCCAGTTAGTGCACTACAGTGTCTGACTGCTCTTTGAGGAAGGGAGCAGTCAAATATGAGCGGCAGAGGTGGAGTTGAGTTCAGCGATGGCCCTGGGGGCAAAGCGAGTGTTCATCCTGGAGGTGTGGGCTTTAATAATAACAATACCGTTTGGTGTCTTGTTTTATAACTTGGTTTTCAACCATTTCAAAAAACAAACCTTCATTCATGGATCTTCCTCCCCCTCCCAAAGGTGCCCTCGCCGAAGAGGAGCCGACACCGTGCGCGATATCGGGGCACGGCCGTCACTGCCTGCTCAACAGCACAGTTTGCAGAGACGGCTGGCAGGGCCCCAACAACGGCATCACCAACTTTGACAACTTCCTGTTTGCCATGCTCACCGTGTTCCAATGTATCACCATGGAGGGCTGGACCGACGTTCTCTACTGGGTAATCAGCAGATTCAGTCTGAATGAGATTTGATGATAATAGTAGTGATGATAATTCTAGAAAATAACAAAAGAGTCGTAGTAATAATAGTACGAATGCCAGAGTGATTATATTAATACCATAATGATAATAACAATACCATGCATGAGATTGTATTTCGTGATGTCAGCTCTCAAATATCATTACTATTTTATATCTATATGAAAGTTCTGGCCATGTTCTAGTTATTCGATTATTGTGACGTAATTAAGTCACAATAACTTGACATGACACATGCAAACCTCATTTCAACACCCTTTGCTTCTCATTTGCACCAAAGAAAATTCCCCAGCAGCTTTTTTTCGCCGCCCAAAACACTGGAGCTCGACTCAGTTTGAATCCCAGTCCACCACATGCTGTTATTGACAGAGCTTCATCTATGAAATAACGGACCTCTCTCACTCCTTCTCTCTCTCCTCCGTCCTCGTCTCCACCTCACACACTCCCGCTCATACATGTCTGCGTTTCCACGGGGATAAAATGCCGCCGGCCAAGTGTTGAAGGAAAAAAACGGAGAAAAACGAAGGGGTCAACTGGACGATTGGAGGAATTGTTGTTTTGTAATTTTTACAGAGCTTGTGGAGTGAGAGCGTGTCTACAAACTGCCCTGGTACATGTGACACCACAGCGCTCTCATGTGGTCACTGGCTGAAAGCTCTATATCTTGTAGTCCTCCTTTGGTGAAATTCATCCTGACAAAGGACAGAGTGTGACCACCTTTAATCCTCCTCTCTCTCTCTGCTTGTGTTTCCATGTAGATGAACGATGCGATGGGCATCGAGCTTCCCTGGGTGTACTTTGTCAGTCTGGTCATCTTTGGATCCTTCTTTGTGCTCAACCTGGTGTTGGGCGTGTTGAGCGGGTACGTTTGGAGCCTGCGCTTTCTCTTTCACCGTGATTTTATCCAGTCGGTGTCGTCCTGCGGCGTTTCGCTAGTGTCAATTAGCATACGAAAACAAACAGGTTGTCTTCTGTCTATCAGCACGACAGGGAGTGTGAATAAACTCCACCGCAACGCATAAAAGTCCTCTTCAAAATAAAGGCACGAGGTTTTAGCGTTGTCTCCCAGTCGAAGGCTCCTGACCCTCTGTAAACCAGTTGGGAGTCGCTGCACTAAACCATCCTGTGACTAAACTCTTTCATTTGCTCCCCAGAGAGTTTTCCAAAGAGCGAGAGAAGGCCAAGGCCCGAGGAGATTTCCAGAAGCTGCGGGAGAAGCAGCAGCTGGAGGAAGACTTGAAGGGCTACCTGGACTGGATCACCCAGGCCGAGGACATCGACCCGGAGAACGAGGAGGAGGGAGACGAGGAGGGCAAGCGCAACCGTGAGTTCCCACTCGTCTAACAACACAAACACAGCTGGGAATCTCCCAGATCCAGATCGGAGCCCCCTCACGTCTTGCCTGTTGTTTTTCTGTGAGAGTATTCGGAGGAGCGGGATGTTTCATTCCTCCCGTGTCCACTCTTTATTCTGCCTGTCCAACCCACTGTTTGGGAAAAAAGAGCGTGAACACACAGAGGAGTGTGCGTGTTTCCTAGTATCTGCCGGGGTCAACCGCTCCAGGGAGGGACATGTGGGTGTAGACCACCCGAAACCGCTCTGCACCTCTAACGCAGTGCCTTTAAAAACCCGTGTGGTCGGCCCACCTGCGCGCCCCCTCGTGAGTTGCTCTGCTTCGGACTCGGACTCTCTTCCCTCGCCTCCGTTCTGGTGTCTAGATTGTTGCTAACGTTACTTTTCTTTCCCCTCTTCCTCCTTTTTCTCCCCCGTTTTCTTTCCCCTCTTGTCACCAGCAGTGGCCATTCTTAACCTTTCTTTCCTCCGCTTTCTGCTTCTCGCCTTGTTTATTGCCGATCCCTCCGACTCCAACAGTGCGGAATCGTATCGCGTTCGCTTAGTAAAACTTTTAAAACATTTTTTTTATATTATCTGGTGATTCCTTGTCTCGTTACTACGAGACAGGGATCTGGCACCGGGTTGGATTGACGGCTCCTTCATGAAGAGAGTGACTCCCAGGACGTGAGACTGGGCCCGAGTGACAGATGCCTTCTCATTTTAGATCAACATCAATATTTGCCGGACCCCCAGCAACGTCATACCTTATCCCCATTGAGCCCTTTGTTGACTTCAACTACTTTCCAGTAGCAACTGGACGTTGTAACTGTTGTAAAATCTCGTAGTCGCCGTAAACCGCAAGGGTCAAAGGAAAACCTTTTCGTTAAAGGTGCATGATGGGCATCAATTCTATATTTCACAGGAAAAAAAAAAAGCCAGGAGGTATTTCTTTATTTAAAATCTGTTCTGGTCTTATTTGTATCTTGTAATTACGAGATAATACAGAAAAAAAAGTTTGACGAAGTCAACGCAATCCACGTCCGGAGTCCAGAGATGGATGTAGCCCTAACAACACTTTTCCTTCATTCTTAAGATACGATTGATCTACTCTTCTCCTAAGGTATGATGCAACAACCCAATGATTTCATCCATTCAAATTGATTATCAGAATGGTTACCAACTCCTCTGGTCATTGAGCACAGCCGACATTTCTTGACACGGTGGCTGTGAATGAACCACTCAAACACGTCAGGAGGCCGTAATGAGCCCCGATGCCGTTTGCCACCTGCCGACCGAACCAAAGGCACCACCGAAGAAGAAGCGGCAGCCAACCCCGCGTCTCGCTCGGCTCGCGGCTCAATGTCCCGTAAGGCGCTGTTGACCTTTGAACTATCCGCGGATTGTATTTTTTCCGCGTCACCGACGCAGACGCCGAACAAGATGTGGCAATGTGCAAAGTCTGGTCGGCACCTGAGAAGATTCCGCACTTGCAACGTACAAATACCAGCAAATTCAATTCTCTCTCTCCCCCTCTCTCTCTCTCTCTCTCTCTCTCTCTCTCTCTCTCTCCTCCCCCGTGTTGTGCGTTGTACTGACTCGCTGCTTCCTCTGCCGTCTGCCTCTGTGCACCGCATGTCGGTGACGCCAAGGGGTCACACTGGCTGACTTCACCGAGAAGACCAAGGGCAAGTTTGGCTGGTTCACCCAGTCCACGGAGACGCAGGGTAAATGTGTTTGTTAAGCCGAGGCTCACCCGCGTCCTGCCGGGCGCCCGGCTGCGCGCCCGGCTGCGCGCCCGGCTGCGCGTCCGGCTGCGCGCCCGGCTGCGCGCCCGGCTGCGCGCCCGGCTGCGCGCCTGTCCTCCGCTCGTGCCGTCCTTTGTGCTTTCACACGCCCTTTGTTTCACCCGCCGTCTTTACCCTCCGGGGAACGCGTCTCATGGCTCTCCCCTCCGGCAACAGACGTCTCCGGCCGCGCGGGACAAACTGTGGCTGTGGACCCGTTGCCTGACGTCAGAGCTTTGTCCGGGGAAGTGACCGTTTCTGGGAAGATTAGTTTTTAATCTGATAGAAAGCAGCATAGATACCATCAACACGAGAGGCTCATTTTCAACATGATTTTATTACATGCTCTCCGTCTTAACTGCGCACATTCAAAACACAGAGTTCATTCTATTTTTTTATTTTTTTTTTTACCAAAAAGCACATTTAGAATTATGTAAAAACATCAGAGGGTAAAGTTTGTGAAAGAACGATCAGATTACAGCTGACATTCACTGATGAATTTGCATATTGGAGCTGAATTACCTCCAATTTTCATTACAACTCGGTTTTTGGATTTTCAGTTTGTTCCCCGACAACAGAAAATGAAATGATTCCTACACATCGGACCTTTGCAGTTATTGGGACGATAAGATGAAACTGAGTGTTCACTGCTGGTGATGGGTGTCAACTAGAGACCGACCTTTACGTAAACGTACCTTTCATTCGCTGTGGTTGTCTACAGACACGCGTCATTTGTCCGTCATTTGTCCGTAATCCAGTAAATGTATTTTACATCTTAACACAATTCAAACTTGTGTTCTGAGTGAATCTGGGATTGATTTAAATTGACACTGTCCTCGTATCGCAGATCTCAGGTGAACGGGCCATTCATCGTCTCTGTGTTCCCTCATCAGCTCATTGTCTCTGCTTTTTATTCATTTATTTATTTTACCGTCTCAATACATCACGTGCGTATTGTTCCAATCCACTGCTCATCGTCGCTGAGTGTGATTTGTGCTCCTCAACAGACCGACTTCGACTCATGTGTCTGGTTAAGCAGCGTTTCAAACCTATACTGTCGTCCAGTCTGTGGGGATTCGATTTCACAGCCCCTCCAGAGTGTCGACATCTCTGGTACAGTGTCAGGCCGACTTTTAGGTCATTAACGTAAGGTCACAAATATTTCCAGATACCCTAAACTTGCCCTAGAGATACCCTGAAACACACGCTTACAAGTGAATTGGGTGTGAAACCACTAAATACATCATTTTCATGATGTTCACAAGAATAATCCACTGCTTCCACCTTTGTTCTCCGACCAATGATTCAGTTTGATTTGACACTGTCTCTCACAAATTGGATGTTACAGAGAAACGTTCATTGGGGGCATCATCTCAACAACTCCCACCCAATACCAGCATTCTTCTCATTCTCAGTGTGTCGGCATCATTCTGGAGGTTTGTCTCGGCCAAATGTGGGATTATCCTACGTGCAAATAACAGCTGTGATGGGGAACTTTGACTTCATTGTTAAAGGAGCAGTGTGTAAGATTTGGTGACATCTTGGGGTGGAGATGCCTTTTGTAGCTATCGCCTGACCTGAGGACCCGCTCCTCATGTAAACACACCAGGCGGCTCATTTCAGGCTTGTGGAGGAAAATAATACATTTGGGTGATTTCAAATTCACGAACATGTCGGTATGTAATTGCTTTGTAATATTTTTAGGAGTGACAAAAAAGACCGAAATCTTAAACACGCCACCTTTAACTGAATGGTCGCAAAAACCGGTGGTGTTTGCAGTTTTGCTCTCTGTTCCTCTTTTTGGTCAAAGCTTTATTTGCTCTTACAATTTCAAATCCAACGTGAAAATCTTTGATCTACTCAAACTAGAGCCAAGCCAAACCAAGAATGCATGTGTGTAAGTGGGAAAGTCTGTTATATTGTGCAAGGTATTAATGAATTCTGCTTCCTGTCCTGTGTTTTTTGTTAATGTGTGTGTGTGTGTGTGTGTGTGTGTGTGTGTGTGTGTGTGGTACCACAGCGAGCATACCCACAAGTGAGACAGAGTCTGTGAACACAGAGAACAATAATGGCGATGATGGCAAATCCCTGTGCTGTGGACCGCTGTGGTGAGTGTCACCTGCTTGTGTCAAACTGCTCAGAGATTAGAAAGTGAGTGAATCCTCGATGAACCGATACAAAGCTGTTCACTGTCCGATCAATGAGGCTCTCATCAGATCGATGACTTTTGAACGCTCACCCATGTCGTTGCTCTTTACTAAACGTTGATTCGTGTTTTGTTCTCCTCAGTCAAAAAATTACTAAGTCAAAGTGCAGGTCAGTATATTTGCATGGTGATGCCTTTCCCGTCTGGCTTGGCTGATGATTGCATCATATCTGCTTCGCTCCCAAACGTCTCCGTCCACGTTCCTCCATTGCCACGACATTTGACATTTTTTCATCCATGCGTTTTGTTTTATTTGTGACGAACAAGTTGTCGTCTGCATCCTGATCTCGGCATCATCCTCGTGTTCCATCTCTTTGCACTCAAGCTTTTAACCCCAAGCTTCATTGCTTTCATTTTATTCTTAATCGATACATGATGTCGTGCCTGTTAAGTTACCACGTTTTGAAAGTTCAGACCAAAGGTTTTATTACAAAACATGTCAAAGGTATAGAAAGAAAACTCCTCTGAACATTATTTAAAAAAGAAAAAACTCCTCTGAACATTATTTAAAAAAGAAAAAACTCCTCTGAACATTTTTATAAAAAAGAAAAAACTCCTCTGAACATTATTATGAAAAAGAAAAAACTCCTCTGAACATTTTTATAAAAAAGGAAAAACTCCTCTGAACATTTTTATAAAAAAGAAAAAACTCCTGAACATTTTTATAAAAAAGAAAAAACTCCTGAACATTTTTATAAAAAAGAAAAAACTCCTCTGAACATTATTATGAAAAAGAAAAAACTCCTCTGAACATTATTTAAAAAAGAAAAAACTCCTCTGAACATTTTTATAAAAAAGAAAAAACTCCTGAACATTTTTATGAAAAGAAAAAACTCCTCTGAACATTATTATGAAAAAGAAAAAACTCCTCTGATCATTAATATGAAAAAGAAAAAACTCTGAACATTAATATGAAAAAGAAAAAACTCTGAACATTAATATGAAAAAGAAAAAACCCTGAACATTAATATGAAAAGAAAAACCTGAAGGTCTCAGTAAGTGGATGTGTGTCTGTCAGTCGTCAGTGGCGGCGCTGGAACAGGTTTTGCAGAAGGAAGTGTCGCGCGGCTGTGAAGTCGGTGACGTTCTATTGGCTGGTCATCATCCTGGTGTTCCTCAACACGCTCACCATCGCCTCTGAGCACTACAACCAACCCGAGTGGCTGACTGAAGTCCAGGGTATCTCTTTTGCCTCAGCCTGCGACTGTAAAGATGGTATTTTGATTTTTAATTCAAATCACG
>JAFBJT010108013.1:26654-37080 GCA_016785325.1 Chascanopsetta lugubris | reverse complement strand
AGGAGAGAGAGAGAGAGAGAGAGAGAGAGAGAGAGAGACCATTACATATTACATTATGTGTCACGTATAAAAGGTCACCTGGGACGAGGAAAAATACAACAATATGAACTTAACTCGGGGAATAAGTGAGGAGCCGCGAGGGGACGTCTGAGTGAAGGGGGGACGGACGGGGCAGTGGAACAGGGGTCTCCTCTGGACACAAATGTACTGGATGTGCACATCTGTCACAATTAAGAAACATATGGTATGAAAACTTAATTGGACTTTTGAAAGTAACGGCTACGACAATTCATACATACCACAAAATATACATTTGTCAGGAAAATGATCTTATATTACGTCTGTGTCAGTAGCAATAGGGAATTATTTAACCCAAATCTTACATACTGGACCTTTAACTATGGAAATATTCTAGTATATGTGTATAGATGAAAGGAGGAGAAAAAGGCAATGATACATCAGTTTGGATGAAAAATAGGGATGGGTGGATGGATGGATGGATGGATGGATGGATGGATGGATGGATGGATAAATAGATAGAACTGAGCTCGACAACTCAATCACAACACACAAACAAACATGTTGCCACAGATTTGAACATCGATCCAAATGTAAACAACAAACAAATGACACAGACAAGTGGCCACTTAACGAGTACAACAGCCTGATGAACTGGGAGGACACCGGGCTTTGTTCCGCACACACTCCATTAATGACATGAGTACACAAGACAGATCAACAGCTGGACCTTCACAATCGATAAAATATTCAGGCGGCAGCAGCAGCAGCAGCAGCAGCAGCAGCAGCAGTAGCAGCTCACCCTCGTTGTGTATTCACACGAGCAGGAGCTTGTTTGTCTGTAATGAGATTCCTCATGGAGGCACAATGTGTGTGTGTGTGTGTGTGTGTGTGTGAGGAAGCAGTAGGACACTGCTGATGTGTGGTGTGTTTGTGTTGTGCATGCTGTTCTATACAAGTGGCATTTGGACACTCAGGTGAAAGGATCAGGGATAAGGATGGAAAAGCTTGTTTATATGAAAAGCTGAAAATATTCAGATTTGATCTCATTATTTTTATTCGAATTAATCCCCAAAATGTCAAAATTAATCTTTTGTCTTATTGGCCAACTTTCCAAACCCTCTCCTCACCTTCAGCTTTATTACATCTTGTTCTTATCAGTGGGAAAATCAGTTCATTAGACGATGGAATCATCTTCGTGGGATCGAGTTCACTTCAGAGTGTCGAAATTAAACTTTAATATCAAACCCAATATCTTGGATGCGTGCTCTTTGTTTATCTCTTTGTCTCCGCCTTTTTGTTTCTGCCCCCCCCCCCCAACACACACACACACACACACACGTCGGCCTGTGGGGACGGTGCACAGAGGAATCGATCTTGTTGTGCAGGGAAGAGGGAAGATGAGGAACTAACTAGGGGCATAAGACAGAGTGAGGATGGATCCGGCAGTGGGCTTCCCACTCCAGGAGGGACACACACACTTTGTTATTTATTTATCATTTGATTAAAGTCTCAAAAACATGGGCTATTTATTTATGTATCATCTATATCATCTTAATTTCAGTAACAATTCCTCCAAACACCATCAAATGGATGTGAAAACAACATGAACATAGTTATTAAATGTGTATCAGGACAATAATGTAACATTCTGCACAAAAAATACAATTCAAATGAATATTGTGTGTGGTTCTCTAAAGGGGGACATTTATTTTGAAGGCTGAGAACGGAGGCTACCAGACGCAGCTGCATGTGCTTCCTCGCATGTAAACATCAGTGGCAGCATTTCAAAATAAAAGCGTTTTGGCTCATTTTCTGTTCGAGCGTCCTGTTTAAAACAGCGCAGCTCGTACTTGACTTGGCCGAGCCAAGTCTGCTCTCCATTCATGGACATTTACGGGATTCATCCACTAAACAAAGGTGGATCCATCAAACCAGACCTTCACCAAACCCTGACACACACACACACACACACACACACACACACACACACTCCAAGGTCTCACTGAAAAACTCTAAAGTCCTGCTGGACCCAGATATTAATGAGCAGATTGGAGGTCACAGCATCTCTGCAGAGAAGCCATTCAAACCTCCAGTCTCACGTCCTGATGAGCTGAAAGTAGGCTGAGCAACGCTCCGTCGGGGATTCCAGCTCTACGGGCGCGTTAATGGAACCACGAGCCGCCGCCCCCCCAATAAAGTCTCCGTCCCACTCGGCCCGACAGGACGGGTCCGTGAGGGAGATGAGTCGCTCTGACACCGTCCCTCACCTCCCTCACGTGTTCTTCTCCTGCAGCGGAGTCCAGTGCGCAGCCTCGTCCTGACCGCGGCGCCGGTCAGAGAGCACGGGGCAACCGGGTCGGGTTTAAAAATAATCTCCGGCCGCTACGAGCGTCAGAAAGGAGGTGTTGACGGACGTGGTGTGATTGTTGTTGACGCACACGTCAGCTGCTTCAGACCTGGGTCTTTGCAAACGGCTCTGTGGAGCGCGCTCTTGGCATTTGCGGCGTAAATACCCGGCAACCTACGGTCCAGTCCGTGATGTCAGCACATACGCTATGACATCACAGCATTCGTTCTCTGCTTGCACCTCAACACTGATGTCATATCGATGTCTTACAATCTTTCATTTGCAGTATTTGTACATGAAATGTCCGGAATGCTGCTTCTACGTATTTTACACCATCTATTCCCCTCTTTGAATAGACAGGAGAAGGATAATGAAGATATTTGGAGTCATAGGTTTGGTTCATAGAGCGGATGTTGATTTGCTGGGTGGGTGATATGCAAATTCCAGCTCCTCCAATGTGGAATATTCAAATGTATTCAAATGGAGTAGACGCCCAAATACGGCATTATTGACATTAATGACGTTTCACTAGAATTCTGTTTTGAGGCAAATAGATGAGATTTTTATCCAGTTCTATTTCATTTTGTTTATTTTCTGTTCCTGTTGAGTGAACACCTCTGTGTATAAAATCTAATCTGACATCCATCTAAAATAACTAGTCATCATCCTCTAAAATGAAATGTAACAGCAGCGTCACCTTCATTTACATAAGTGAGTTCAGAATCAAAGATACTTTCAAAGAGAAATGATGGTCCAGCTCTTCTGGGTGTTGGACTGCAGCAGTGATGGAGGGATGAAAGACGGAAGAGAGGAGAGAAGCTCAAATGGTTTTTCTGTCCCGTCATCACAGCGTTGATCTACAGCTGCAATACGTCCATGATAATATCACACTCATGTGGAAAGTCATCCAGGGGGTGGCGCCAACACTGGGGGGCACTGGGCACTGAGCACCTTGACAGGTCACAGCTTTGTTTCCCTGTAAAACCCCCCCTACACAACAGTGCCGTGCTATAAATAGCGCGTCAGCATGTGGAATATATAACATAAATGTGAGGCGCGTGAATAATTGAGGTATTAGGGCTTTAAAAATAAATCCTTTTCCAACCAACAAACAAAAGGGAAGGTGCGCCCCGGTTCTTCTGTCTGCAGATCTCAGCCCACCCTCTGCAGGGCTCAGTTAGCCGCTGAGAGGGGGGGTCATTAAAAACACAGGCGTTGCGAGGGGGGGCCGCCGCCTGGCATCCCGACCCCGGCTGAGACACGGACGTCTGAGGGGAGAGGCTCAGCTCCACGAAGGTGAAAGGAACATTGATTGTTGCAGACCCCCGCGACCACCTCCATCAGTTAGGCAGCGGAGAGCAGGGGCATCATCCCGCTGGCGCGTTGCCACCGATGCACAACTCCCGCCCTCGGGGGCAACGGCTGCGGCCAAAAGATGCGCGGAAAAAACTAATGTGCGTTGAGAATGAGAGGCTCTTTTTCCACTTCACTGAGACAAACCATAAAACAAAGAAAAACAAAGAAAATGTCCTTCAAAGTGCCACTGATGGAAGTTCAATGTCAGCAGCTGCGCGAAGCGGCTGCAGCCACGTCCATGTCAAAACCTCGGGACCAGTCGACTAATAATCAGATAAAAACACAAATGATTATAGAATCGAGGCTATTTTTTCATTCAGAAATATTCTGAGGGCTGGTGGGAAAACTCCGGTGGGCCGGATGTGGCCGCAGCCCCCCCACTGACGTATCAGACTCCTCCCACCACAGTGATGTCATCTGTATTTGGAATCCAAGTGATATCAAAAGACTCGGTGTTCCAAGCGTCACTGTTAAAGTATAATGATGGGATTTTAACCAGACAGCAACTAAGATAATATTCTTTTAGATACATCATTTACATATTTGATTGGAAAATAGCATTAATTATGAATTGCTTGCACTATGACATCTTAAGTGGTCCTGCACTCTTGTCATGTTTCTGTCTCTCTAAATATTTCACCACATTCTACAAAGTTTTGCATGAATCCGTGTTTCCAGCTTGAGTTTGTGCATCGAATCAGAAGAAAAGCAGATCAACACAAACGTCTGCGTCCTTCCGGTCTGCTGATCTTCAGCTGTCCCATGTCTCATCCCGTCCTCCTTAATGTGTCTCGCCGGCCATGTGACGCCGCATTAGCTTCTGTTCTTCCCTGTATTTGGTTGATGCCTCCATGTCCCTGTCCTCTATGCTGCATTACATCTGACTGCGCCTCGGCCCATTACGTCTTACTGTGACTCGCATTACATGTAACGCGAGTGAAACCGCTCACATCAGTGGAGAAGTGGCCTGTTTTACATGTGTAGATTCACTGACGACCCCCCATTAAAACCCCCTTTCTTTGTCCCGATAGCCATGAATGTGCTCATCACAGTGTTGCTCATCAGATCTGGGTCAAAAACTCCTCTCAGTGGGTTTTAAATATTTTAACAGACGGAGCAGAATCTAAATTTAGCCACGTTAAGGAGATCTGAAATTCACTGAAGTTTAGAAAATATGTTTCTCAAACCGATTAAATCCCATTGATTGAGTCACAAGTCCAGCAGATGGAAACTGATGTTGTTCCGTCGGCGCCGAAAAACAAAACCCCATCGCACGTGAAAATGGGTTTCTCACAGCGAAGGACACAGATAATTATCACAGCTCCCTCTTGGCCAATCGGATTGGTTTTGTTCCCAGCAGCTTCCAACAGTGTAATGCTCTGTCCTGCAGCTCTCCTCTGCCAAATGTTTTCAGTTTCAATGACAAAGATGTAAAAAGACACCGTTTTATCAACATGCAAAACTTCAAACTGAGGATCAACAAGCTGGTGAGCAAAACAAAGGCAAAACAAAGTGTCCCCATCAACGTCTTGTGGCTGATTGGTGCAGAGCCTTGCATAAACCCCGCCCCCTGCATGTTAGTGGATGGGCAAACGTTGCCGATTTGACCCCCAGATGGCACATTTAAAATAGTGGTGACTAAAATAAAAAGATTGGACCCTCTGGTTTCTGCCAGTTCTGGCCCGCGGGCCGCAGGTTTGATGCCCCTGCCCGAAACACTACAGCTCTCGAAGGGACAATCACACTTCAGGGCAGCGTTACTTTAACTGTCTATTGACTCGCAGCAAACTCACATATTGGATTCAGGCTTCGAGACCTTATAAATAAATAATGTGGTTCGGCTGCTGACTCACGTGTGTAATTACAACTTTCACACCACTGTAAAGTTGAGGCTGGGGACTGTGCAGGTCCTTTAGTAAGCTGAGGAACTCTTATCTTCTTAGATTTTAATTCTGTGAAATTCCACACAAACACGAGGAGATGAAACAAATAGAATAAGAATAAAAATGCCCAGAAAACGGAGACAATAAGGCGATGAAAGGGGTTTTTGTCACAGAGGGAAGATCAGAGGATAAACTGAATCCATTTTCCGCCAGCTCTTGTAAAATGTGATCTATTCCGCCCGGGTAATCTCTTAATACCTTTGTAAAAACCTGCTCGCTGTGATATTAATAATAACGGCCCGGGGACACGAGCCGGGCGAGCGCTGCCGAGTAATGAGGCTGAGAGGCGCGTGTGCGCATCAAACGCCAGCGCGGCCTCGTCTCCGCGCTCACGCTTTGTGTTGCGCTACTTTTAGAAGATATTAGCATGTGTTAATGACCCGGGCCGCACGGCAGCGTGTGAAATGACTGTCATGGCCTCACCTCCACTTTGATTCGAGATCAGACGAAAGAAAAAATCTGTGGACAATCCAGACAAATGAGAAGCAATAGGTTCAAATGTCCCCGAGTGTCTCCTGCATGGGGGGGGGCGGGGGGGCGGGGGGTGGTGGGGGGGGGGGGGGGGGGGGGGGGTCCCGGGTGGCCTGTTTGATTGACTCCTGCACATTGATCCTCTTCACAGTCTTACTTAGAGGGAGCGGCGCAGGTGACACCGCGGCTGTGACACTATCACTGATCTATAATGGATCAAACCCGGAGAGGAGGGGCCGACAGACACGAGAGGGAGGGGCAGAGAGTTTCTAAGGAAACAATCCAAAAACCTGCATGATAACCTTTAATATGAATCTATGATTTCAGGCCATAAACTACTGATTGCTAACTCAGCCCTCAGGGTTTGGACTGTAAAGTTTGAAATGAGGAACCTGCTGCACAGGTAGCCATTTGTTTCCTTGTGTTTTAGTGGCCAATAAAAGGATTTGAAACATAGCAGAGTATAATAAAGTGTAATACTGCGCATGAAGTCGTCTCCATCCAGAGTCACAGGATGATAGTGTCGAGGACCGTGAGCAGGGAACCCGAGCGCAGAGGCACAGATCAAAGGGATCAGGCAGAGACTCGGAGCAAAAACATGGAGGACTGATATAAAACACACGAGGACACGAAGGAGACAGGACACGAAGGAGACAGGACACGAAGGAGACAGGACACGACAGACGGTGTTAGAGTTCTAAAAGAGTCTGTGAGCAACTGATACTTAACTTTATGGTTATTTTGCAATTAAATCTATGAAAGATATTTACAATTTTCAAAGGACAAGTTATTTGACACTTGGTCAAACCGAGATGATGTCGTTGTCGTGGGAGGAGTCTGGTCAGCTGATTGGTCAGCTGCTTCCAGCGGACCAATCATTAGAGACTCAGCCGGTGGGTCAATCAGAGTATTCTGAAGAAGTTAAATAAAATGAGATCAAATAGAGAAGAATAAAATAGAATAAAATAGCAATCATTTGGGGGGGAATTTCAGACTTGCCGGTGTCCTTGAATGCATCATGGGACATTGCAGGTTTTAGAAGCTTGTAAAACATGATGTGTTTTTAATTAAAAACCAATTCAACATCCTACACTTCCTGTGATGAAGCGTCGCTGAGAGACCGAAGGCCGAGCGCTGCAGCCCACTCGCTGTCCGACCTGCACACACTGCTGAAGCGCTGCTCCGGCGCGGCTGTAAACACGGACATCACCTAAAGTGCACACTCAGGTGTGTTTGGGAAAAAAGGCCGGATGCACGTCCTGAACGGGGACGACACCGGAGGCTTTGATGCGCTGCCTCCACCGCACATCGCATTGATTAACATTCATTGGGAGACGTCGCGGTGCTTGCGCTGCATGTCGGGAAAATCGAAACGGCGGCCGGCGAGCGGACGGACGCGAGGGAGGGAAAAAACCAAACTGCTGAGAGGAAAAGAAAGAGAGAGAGAGAGAGAGAGAGAGAGAGAGGAAAGTTGGCGGACGTACTTAATAACTGCAGAGGCCTTTACGCATGCAGGCCTGCAGAGGCGCAGCAGGCTGCGCCGCCGCACCTTCACACCAAGAGACACGAGGCCGGGAACAACAGACCTGAGACGTCAGGTGTTTGATTGGAAACAGACAGGAAGTGAAATGGAGCCTGAGCAGCGGCGAAGTGTGTCGCCATTAGAAAACCTCGATTGTTTCCTTCTTTAGAAACAGAGGGACAGAGGCGCAGGCTCCTCCTCTGACTCCACAGTCAACAAGACGGGAACGTCGAGTCGCAACAATGGAGGCTGCATTCTGCCGAGGGGCGGTAGGGGGCAGCGTGGAGGTCCCGTAACCAATCGAGAGTCAGTGAGCGGACAACTCTGACAATTCAGCAGCATCGATCATCACACAGGAAGTTAGACAGACGAGAAGACGACGCCGCTGAGAAGAAGGACAATTTAAAGTTTGCCTTGGTATGACACTGGTTCAGTGGTAGTCGTGAATGTACTGTTTTTTACAGGACATATACATTATATCATTCGGCTAACGATCTATAGTGCTAATGATCAATATCTGGGCAAAGTTTGCTTTAATAATGTTAATAATTATGAGATTTAAAATGGACTATTCTAAATCTACGTCATGACGTTTTCCAGGTGTCATTTAAAACAAGTACAACGAACATCGATCAACAGGCAGGAGGCGACTGATGTTTACCTGAACTAGTGCCCCCTGTGTGTGTGTGTGTGTGCGTGTACGTGTGTGTGTGTGTGTGTGTGTGTGTGTGTGTGTGCATGTGTGTGTTGCTCTCTCTTTCTCTCTCTGTCTTATTTTCATCTTTGTTTCATCTTCCTCTCTCGTCTCTCGCTCATCAAACATACATGGCCCGTTTTACTCTTCATCATTAGCTCGACTCCTCTGCACTCCGTCTTCTCTCTCGCTCGCTCGCTCACTCTCTCTCTCTCTCTCTCTCTCTCTTCCCCTCACTCACTCACCCTGTTCAAAACAACGTCTGACTGACTCATTCTGAGTTTTTTTTCCCATTTGATTTCGGTGAACATGACGAGCCGGGGAACAGACAGAGGCACAGGTTGCTGGGAAAAGTGGTTGTGACATTCTGCAAATCCATTAATGGCTCATTCAATCAGAGAGAGAAAGAGAGAGAGGGAGAGAGACACAGAGAGAGAGATGGAGAGAGAGAGAGAGAGGAAGGGGGGGATGCAGCAACTTCCCTGTGTAATTAATGGAGTCATTATTTAAAAAAAAAAACTTCTCTCGGCAGCTGCAGGTTGTTGGTTTGCGCTCAGTCCCGTCACCATGGTGATGAACATCAGAGGAGCGTGATTGTCTGACGCTGGCTCTTAATTAATGAGCCTAAAGTGATTCAGGTACAACCCATTATTTATCAGGCGATTCCCCCATGAAGACAGAGGCTTTCAAATGATGCATTGAAAAGGTCAAAGTGCACATGTGCATGACTAAAACACTGAATGAGGCACCAGGGGGCGATGTCTTCTCCTCCACAGAGCCTCGCAGGTGAGTCTGTCCGCCCCAGGCAAGACTGGCGCTGGGCACCAACACAGAAACGAAGTCAGGCTCTGCTTCCTGCCCCGTGCGCACGTCGGTTTAGGGCATGACAAACAAACAAAGGGGCAGAGTCGGAACTGACATCCCAGCATTTGTGCAGGAAGTGAGAGAATTAAGCAAAACACTGCAGCTTGATGTGGGTCAAAGCACAAATGCGCGTCTGCACAGTGGCACAGAAAACACTGAAATATTGATTCGGATCTGTTGATGCTACATTTCTCCATTTCTGTTTGGAGCTTGTTTTGCACAAGTCTAAAATGTCTCAAAACGACCCGGCATACCTCCATTGAAAAAGCGACGCCGCTGGTCGAAGGACATTAAAGTTGCATACGGGACAAAACACAAAAACCCAAAGCAGCGGCGTCCGACAAGCTCCTGAGGGAGCGGCCGCAGGCGTCTCGGGCTGAGAGGTGACTTTGGAAAGCTGCTGTGTTTGCACATTTAAAATGCTGGCATCCATTATCCGGGGATCGTGAGGTTGAAGCATTTCTGAAGGATGCGCCGACGACTTCTGAGATTTTTTATTCAACTTCTTCAGAACTTTGATCGTCATTTCCCATGAGCTCTAAAGTCGTTCTAGTTGTGCAAATATCAACAAGCCAGCCATATATTAAAATGAAGGCAAGTTCATTTTTCATATTCATATTATTCTTTATTATTATTATTATTATTATTTAAATGCAAAAAAAATAGGATGTAAGTGGAATCTGGTTCAGGCTCGGTTGGATTCAGATGCATCAATCCATCATAAAGGCACCACACCGATCTATATGAGCCCTTTGTTTTCATATCTTTTATCCACTGCCTCCATTGACCCCGGCTCTATAATCAATAATAACAAACATTATTTGTAACTCACTGTTGAGCCGAGCTGCTCGGATCGATTCCGTCTCCCAGAACAAGCTGCTACTCTACGACTCAGGTCATTACTGCCGTTTATCGCTCGGTAGGTTTGTGTACGTTCTCCCTTTCTGTCGAGTAGCCACACACAAAATGAATGATGAAGCTCATGCAGACCATAACCACCATCATCATCATCACCATCATCATCATCATCATCATCATCATCATGTCTCACATGCTCACTTAACATCCCCTCCTCTTTTGAACAAGCGTGGCTCAAAGCAAATAACCGCAGCAAATCAATTAAAGTGAGCGTGTGAGTGTGTGTACGTGCATGTGTTTGTTTTACTGCTGTTTGATTCTAATAGGTCGCGGAGATTATTCCGCTATTA
>JAFBJT010108013.1:0-26334 GCA_016785325.1 Chascanopsetta lugubris | reverse complement strand
TTTTTTCTATAGTTGTCACAGACTGTTTGTTTACGTGTTTACACTTTTTTCTATAGTTGTCACAGACTGTTTGTTTGTGTCTACACTTTTTTCTGTTGTTGTCACAGACTGTTTGTTTACGTGTTTACACTTTTTTCTGTAGTTGTCATAGACTGTTTGTTTATGTGTTTACACTTTTTTCTGTAGTTGTCACAGACTGTTTGTTTACATGTTTACACTTTTTTCTATAGTTGTCACAGACTGTTTGTTTGTGTTTACACTTTTTTCTGTAGTTGTCACAGACTGTTTGTTTACGTGTTTACACTTTTTTCTATAGTTGTCACAGACTGTTTGTTTGTGTTTACACTTTTTCTGTAGTTGTCACAGACTGTTTGTTTACGTATTTACACTTTTTTCTGTAGTTGTCACAGACTGTTTGTTTGTGTTCAAACTTTTTTCTGAGTTGTCACAGACTGTTTGTTTACATGTTTACACTTTTTTCTATAGTTGTCACAGACTGTTTATGTGTTTACACTTCTTTCTATAGTTGTCACAGACTGTTTGTTTATGTGTTTACACTTGTTTCTATAGTTGTCACAGACTGTTTGTTTACGTGTTTGTAAATGTGCAGATTCGCACATGTTTTGGTTTTGTAAAGAAGCATTTTATGTTGAATTTAGACAATGAGTGTTTGCACAATTATTGTTTCACCTTTGCAGGTTTTAAACATCAATATTTGATGTAATTAAATTATATATGTTTGCACACATTTGTCTTATGACTGTATATTTTTTTAATATTACATTGACATAGTTTTGACTTGTCTTAGCACCGCGTTAGTCTTGTGTTTGCACAGTGATTATTTTTGATTTTGCACCATTGTTGTCTTAAAGGTGCAGTGTGTCACATTTGGTTTTGAAGCTGAATTTGGAAAAAAAAAATAATCTACATTATGTGATTATAAATTCATAAACATGTCAGAACTTAATTGTTTGCACTCTGAAATCTTACCTTTGAGCAAACACAGCCTTTACCTTGTGTTCAATCAGTTTCATCTTTGCACAACTCATTTGCATATTCTTTAAAAACATTTGTGTCATCGTTGTGTCTTTGCACTCAAGTTACTTGAGTTTGCAAAACCTCAGAGTCAGTGTCGCTGCACAGTCTTTGCGCCATTTTGTCTTTTAGTGCAGCTTCAGTCTCCCTGACATGATAAACTACTTTTACACTCAGCTGCAGCTCAGTTTGCACGTTTTCCAAACTCTGAATCTATTTGCGCGTGCACGCATGCGCACGCGCACTGTCAGGACCAATGTAAATGAATCACTACCAGTAAAAGAAGCAGAGGAGTTTCACACATGGAGAAACGGTCCGAACCAACTGGACACGTGACCGTGAACTATGAGGGAGGAGGAGGAGGAGGAGGAGGAGAGGATGAAGATGAAGATGAAGATGAAGATGAAGATGAAGATGAGGTGGTTCCTCACTCACCAGATCACCAGCAGGATGGCTCCGTTCAGACTCCACTTCAGAGAACCGAGCCGGACGCTCTGGATCCGGACCAGCTTGTTGGTTTCATACTGACACAGAGCCAGAACCCCGCAGCAAGGCATGGTGGTTCCGGCAGCTGGGGCTGTTTGGGTCAGAGTGTTTCCTGGAGCAGGAATCTGTGACTCATTCCTTCACGCTTCTTCCTGTGAGTGAGGTCACGTGGTCAGTGCAGCTGCTGCTGCTGCTGCTGCTGCTGCTGCTGCTGCTGCTGCTTCTGACAAGGGACTTTCTCTCTGTTACACCTTCAGAATAAAATCCGAGCCTACATCCACTTTAAACATGTAAATAATTTCGCGGGAATAAACAAACGAAATGAGAATAAATAAACTGAGAAATAAAGTAATGAACAATAAATAAGGACTTTATTCTTATTTTTTTTTAATTACGTGCTTCATTAAATCCAATTCGAAATTTCCCTTAAAAGCAAAGTCAAGCAAAAAAACGGAGATAATTACGTCCATCAAGCTTTAAAGTGATAAACAATACATAAAGACAAAAGTATAAAATATATGTAGAAAATTATATTTTAATAAATTGCATTTAAAAATGTTTATTCTATAACAAGGTGATGATCAAAATGAATGAAATAAAGTAGAATAATTAAGTCAATAAATCGAGCTAGTAGAAGAAACGCACAATAAATATGATTTCATTTCCATTTTTTCCCAAGTAACGATCAAAACAGATGAACTCTATCAGGAAAACAATCACTGATGTCTCTCACAATAGGCACCACCAAGTGGTCACATCTGGAACTTCACCGACAACACCGAGTCTTTTGAAAAACAACATCACAACATAGAGAATTTATGTTTTTATAGAAATCTTGTATCTAAATCTGAGAAATACTTTGTTTGTACTTCACATGGAGATGAATATTCACCTTAAATCGCACACACTGCACCTTTAACTTTCACGGTGCCCCACAGACATCCTGTGCTGTAGGTGGCAGTGTTGCTGTATCTGTGGTCAGAACAAGACTTTTGTTTTCATGCATCTCTCAGCCTCCAGATAAAGAGCTTTTTGTTCCCGGCAAAGTGAGAGAGGAGGGGGGGAGAGAGAGAGAGAGAGAGAGAGAGAGAGAGAGAGAGAGAGAGAGAGAGAGAGAGAGAGAGAGAGAGACAAGGACACCCTCAGTCTGTGTCACCCAGATTATTTATTCAAACTATTTCCATCATGCTATGATTTGACTGGCCCCGCCCACTTGGGGTTGCATTTGGCTGAATGTGTCCCCTGAAATAAGAGGTTTGACCCCGTTTGACACCCCCCCCCCCCCCCTTTGTCTGTTTTCATGTTGCTGCAGTTGCTGCTCCTCACCATCAGAGGGCAGTGTGAACTGCAGGTTCCTGGTCAGGCTCTCAGGTCACTTCAGGTCCATTAAACACAGCTGGAAACCAAAGCTGCTGCTGCTGCTGCTGCTGCTGCTGCTGCTGCTGCTGCTGCTGCTGCTGCTGCAAAACACTGCTGTTGACACAGACAGTGTTTGTGAGACACACACACACACACACACACACAGACACACTCTCTCACCTCCTGCTGGAATGCCGCCAAGCACAGCAACAAGCAAATAACAGTCATGAAATGTACAGAGGTCAATGAGTCACATCATCATCATCATCATCATCATCATCATCATCATCTCATTTCCCCTTTATTCTCCATGTCCAACCATTCATAGTCAACGATCAACCGCCATCTTGGCTGTGGTTAGGGAGGGGCGTCAGACAAACGCCACTCCTCTGCCATTTTGGTTTACACACACACTCACACACACACACACACACACACTCTCCATGTTTGTGTTTACTTGTGTTGTTTTGTAATGTATGTATGTTAGTATAGTTGGATTATGATAGTGTTAATGACTAAGTGATGTTGTTGTAAAATAACTATTACTTTGTTAATAAACCCTGTTATAATTTCAACACGTCGTAGTCTGTGTTTATTGTGATGATATTTATAACAACAGCTGGAACGCCCACAGTCAGTGCTCGGATTTCACCCTTCTGAACTATTTTGAGACTGTAGTTTTAATGGTCAATTTGGTTTTTGGTCCCTGGTTACAGGCTGGTGCCCCGAGGTTACTCTTTGCAGTAAACATTTTTACATATCATTGCTGATTCCCAAAGGTAATTGATATCTCTTAAGCCAACAACCAAATTGTCCCTATTTATGCACGACACATTCGAGGCAGATAAAGTTTTAATTCACAACAGTTTTAATGACAGCTGCAGTCTACCATAGGTTCTCCTGCATGAGCAAATGGGTGAGGTGATGGATACAAAATGCAACTTCACCTCTAAGTAGCATCAATCAAACCATTACTTAAAAAGCCCACCCCCGACGGTGGCATGCTAGCAAACTACTGACCAATTTCGAATCCCCCTTTTATATCAAAGATTTTGGAAAAAGCTGTAGCAGCCCAGTTGTGTGATCACCTGCATAGCAAGAATTTATTTGAAATGTTTCAGTCTGGATATAGAATCCACCGTAGCACAGAGACCACACTATTAAAGGTAACAAATGATATTCTCATGACCTCTGAAAAAGGACTTGTTTCTATACTGGTCCTGCTGGATCTCAGTGCAGCATTTGATACCATAGACCATGAGATCCTACTGCGTAGATTAGAACAAAAACCTGATGACCCAAACCATTCAATTAGACTACAGGATTGTCTTAAAGACATTCAGACATGGATGACCCAGAACTTTCTGGGTCATCCATGGCTCCCAGGAAAAAGTAGAATAGATTTTAAAATCCTACTTCTTACTTACAAGGCCCTAAATAATCAAGCCCCGTCCTACATTCGAGAACTTATCACTCCCTACAAACCAAATAGATCACTTCGCTCTCTAAATTCATGGTTAAACCCTGTGGAACCAGCTCCCACTCTCAGTCTGGGAGTCTGATTCTGTCTCTACTTTTAAGGTGAGACTCAAAACTTACCTTTTTGACATAGCTTATAGTTAAAACTAGATCAGGCGAGACCTGAGTTGAATAGTCCATACGAAGCTGGTATAGGCTCAGACTGCTGGGAGGAATTTCCCATCATGCACTTAGACTAAGCACTCTTGTCCTCAATTTCTCATCTCTGCCACAAACCCTATGTCTCCCCTCCTACATTTAACTCAGGAAACCACCTTAAACGATTTTCAACTGTTTTTCCAGCTTTGCTGCCGTTGGGGAACGAGACGAAGCCAAGACGGTGACGAGGACACCGGCATCCCGAGTCTCAAGCCACGAATGATCCTGGGTCCTGAACATGTGAGCGAGCTGTGATGAGCCCAGAGATGGAAAAGGACTAAAACAAAGACGGACTTAAACATTGAATCATTCACATTTCTAATGTATGTATTGTTACTGCACATTCTATGTAGCATCCATTGCACGTCTGTCCGTCCCGGGAGTGGATCCCTCACCTGTGACTCTCCCTAAGGTTTCTACCTTTTCTTTTTTTTCCCTGTTGAAATGATTGGAGACTGAATTCATTATCATTGTGAATGTTTTGCCCCGGTAGTTTTTCCTGACCCTTGCTGAGGCTCTAAGGACAGAGGATGTTACCCACCCGGTGAAGCCCTGTGAGACAAACTGATTTGTAAATGCGGGCTATATGAATAAACTTTGATTTGATTGAAGTCCAAGTGTGTCACAGTACAGTTTTGTGACATTCTGGGACTGAGTGTCCTGCATCCTGGATCCCCCACACTACCCGCTGAGTCATCACTTTCGTTGAGGTGGAAGACAAGTGGGCCCTCTGAGAGGACAGAGACGTAACTTTGCAAGGTGTTGTTCAGCATGTCAGCAGCCAAATCATCCTCTCCAACTCAGGAAAGTGATTTGTCAGTCAGTTAGGCAGAATGTGATTCCACAGATACAGTTTGTTAAATATTAATGCATCGTATTGCATCACATGAAGAGTTGATGAAATCTATTTCAGTTGCTGAAGAAAGTTTTGTTGGATGTCTCAATGTTCATGACATGGCTCTTTTTTGCTGTTCTTTCTTAAATCAGACCCAAACCCATGCACTGAAAATCTGCACGTGTTTTCAATAGTCAGGGAGCTGGTTTCCGTTCTTCACCTTCTTTGTACAAACATTACATGACAGAAAAATGCTCATTATGTACATTTAGATGCTCAGACTGTGATTCTCAACTGGTGCGTCTCGACCCAAAAGTGTATTCAGTGGGCTGTGAGCCTTTGACTGACATTTTTTTCCACAGTAACGATAGGTGGCGATGATGCCCTGTAATGCTATTTGACACCCGTCATTTCACAGATAGAAGAAACCCCATAAAGTTTATCTTGGTGTTACATTCCATCACCTTGAGTCCCTAAGATGCACTTTTTGGTTTTTAATTTAAATGCAGCTAAAGGGAACATTTTCCACTTTAGCATCGCCACCTACTGGTCATTTTTGTACTGTCTTATTTTTTGTGTGATATTCTGCACTATCTCCAGAGGTGATGGTGGGTCCCTAACCCAGACCAGTTGAGGCCCTCTGGACATAACAAACTGGGAACAGCAGGGGAGAGAAGATGGCAAAGAGACTCATGGTCACAGAGAGGCGGTAGAAAAAAAGAATCCCCCCCCCCAGCTTTAGAATAATCTGTATAACATACAAAAGGTAAAGTGAACCTATAGGCTGGCATCACGTTGAAATCACTTCACTTCCTTAGCAGTAACTTTGGAATTGTCTGTAAAAGACAGACATTATATGAACCCGACTCGTCCGGCAGTCTCTCACAAAGTCCATTATCACCCTGAATTCTGCCAAACCCACAGCAGGATGGAAACCTGCGTCGGACACAAACTTCAAACACAAATGTTGTTGTTTTTTTATTATTCATTTCTGATCTGACACATTTCTGCATCGACAGGCTACAAAACAACGCTTGAAACAGCGTTTTATTTTGAAGGGAATGTTCCAGATATGAACCAAAAGGTTCAACAGGATGATGGAGTGGAGAAGAGTTGCTGTGTGGGAGCAGAGGCCCCAACACAAACAACTAAGTGGGGAAATGTCTAATGGAAAAATAATATTGCTTTGTCATGCTTTGCGAGGCTCTGTTTGCCTTTCCGTCAGAGCAGTCTCCTCTCTCAGCGAGCGGCTGAAAAGTGGAGGAGGGGTTGGTGATGCGGTGCATCGGGAAACTTTGAGGGGATGAAGTTTGTGCTACAAAGCGGAGCGTCACGGTTCTCGGGAAGAGGGAACAGAGAGTCGATGTTTAAGTCAAGAGTCTTTACTGGGGGAAAATAACAAGGATGAAAACATCAGAGCAGGCAAACAAAGTACAAGGGCTGGAGCGAAATCCAGGAGACAAAGGCAAGGTCAAAAAGATGCAGGTAAGAAACTTCAGTCGCACAGCAGCGAGTCAGTGTAACAGAATAATGAGGACAGACTTAAAGGAGGATAAGGAAAGTTACGGAACAACAAGGGATGTCCTGATTCTGCATTTTTAACCCCCCATCATGTTTCCGCCGATTCCGAGCCAAGATAAGATACTTTTATCTGAAGTACAGAGCTGCCAACAGTAATGTATTGTTTTCAAAAAATAACTTGCAGCAGTGTGTAAGATTTAGTCTTTTTTGTCACTTCAGAAAATATGGCAAAACTATTACATACTGACATTTTCATCGATTTATAGTTACCGCAATGTTTTGTTTTTTTTCCCATTTCACATGAATGAGTCCATTAATATTTCCATGAGGAGCGGGTCCTCTCTATGGAGGCTAACCCGAACCCGAACCCTTGTCACAGGAGCCCAGAGTGGACATACTAAACATCTTTTGAGTTTTAATGACAACTGAAGTCGACCATAGGTTCTCCTGCATGTTCAGAAGGGTGAGGGTGAGGTGATGGATACAACATGCAACTTCATTTTCTTCCTCTAGATGACACCAAATCTTACACACTGCATCTCTAAAAACATAATGCAACAAGAGGTGAAGTTGTATGTTGTTTCCATCAACTCAGTTGTCATAAAACTCAAAATATTTCTGTAATACTGTAAGAACATGGAAACCTGTAGAAAAGAACCTCTCCTGATGTAAATATACATTAAAGGACTAATTTAAAGTTTAATGGAACAAATAATACATGTTCCAAAGTCCAAGTCCAAACACTCAATGAATTATGATTTCAGAATGTGATTTGGCAGTTTGAAATTTCTTCCAGACTTTGTATGTAACGATGGGTCATAGTTTTGTTTTAGAGTCAATAAAATATTCAAGCTCATTGTCATAATTTCAAAGCATATAATGGCAAACAAGACTTTTTAAACTCTTGTTTCGAAAAACATTCAGAATAATACATACACAGCCAAAAAAGATTCACACTTAAATCCTTCATTAACATGTACAGATACACACACACTTCAACATATGGCCCGAGGGCCCATCGTGGCCCATCAGAAGGTTCCATTCTAGGCCATTGGATAACTTTGCAAAGTGTACAAATTACTAACAACACACACACACACACACACACAAACACACACACAGACATTCACTTAAGCCAGGAGTGTCCAAACCTCTAAATCTAACCTCTCGTAATCACAACTTTACTCTCCAAATATTAAAATGTATTTCTTGGAAAATTAAGACGTGTTACTTATTGTTCCTTCATTTAAATGTCCCGTCTTGACTTTTCCAAGTCCCCTGGTATGCTATATATTTGATATATCAAACAAATTGTACCTGTCAATTGAAAAAAAACAAAAAAATACGGAAGTAGTCTCAAACAAACGAGAAGTCAGAGGAAGATGCTGACCTCCACCTCTGTGTTTGAAAACTAAATATCACTATTGTTGTTTGCTGTAAAATGAACAAGAATCTGGGTGACTCAACATTACAATACGATTCTGCGCAAACACTACGATGACCCCAGAGATGGCAAAATACATAAAACAAACAAATATTGATTAGTACTATTGTCTGTACTGTATTTCAAGTTTAAAGAGCCAAACTCAAAACCATAAAATACATTCTGGATGAGGAATGGATATCAAAATCATTTTGAAACAAGACTGAAGGGTAAGACAAAAAGACAAGTCTGCGGAAAGATATAGAATATTTTGTTATAAAAAGTCAATAATTGTATCTGATTGAGATTTATATATAATACATACATCACTGCAGCTATTGGCTTTTCACCATTTTCAATTCTCTTGGTGCATCCAAGTCAAATCAAGGTCGTTCTCAAAACGACAGACCTCGGCAGATCTCTTATAATCTGAGAATAGCTCAGTAACTTTCAGACTGTACTTGAATATCACATGACCACAGAGGAAGAAAAGTTTTGATGAAGCTCACGCTCAATTTGTAATGAAACCAAGTGACTACTGACAGATTAACACAGGGCTATTTTCAAACCCACTTATTGAATGTTTTGTTTACTTGATGTTTCCCTTTAAAATTTGGTCACATCCGACATTAAAGCAGTTTTATGAAGTTTAGCTGAACAGAATCAGAGGTAGCTCTGAAAAACGATCTTGTTAAAAGTGTATGGAAAATTCTTCATTTAAAAAAAAGTTAATGCCTGACTTAATTGTACAAGTCAAAGTAAACACAAAATAGTGCACAGTATTCGTTTTATCTTAAATGAAGATAGATATTTTGCTAATCTAGGAACATCACAAGCACGTACAATTAAACCAGTACAGTACTGGTGCACTGCATTGTGGGTCGAATGTTACTAAGACTGCTGCAACGCATTCCAACAAAAATACATTGGTTCTCCCGGACTCATATGAAACAATAAGTGTATAAATGTATTTATAAATATACGACTAAAAACAGTGAAGTTCAGGTTTAGGATGAATCTATGTGACACGCTCAGATGACTGCTCCTCGAACTCATGCACCGATAACATTAGTGGCGTTTTTTTAATCAATGTAAATCACACACACTTAGTCTCAATATTCACGTCTATCTGCAGATATGGAATGACCAAAGTAGTCATTAGCATCTTCTGTCTCATACACCGGGAGTTTCTCGACTTACTCCCATGCCTCATTGATGTTCTGCTTTTATTAATTCTGTAGGTTGTAACAACAGTAGGTTGTTATCTGTTTTCTTGACCATGTAATCTGTGGTGCACTAATTGTTGTGTCAATAAGGGCTGCTGGGAATGATTCAAAATAATGGAAACAAAAAGGTATGTCCTTTTGTTCATATCAATAAAGAGTATTTGAGTCATTTATACAGCAACACGTTTAGGTAGAATCCACTAATTGTTGTGTGAATACATCCTATGTGTAAAGACTCAAAGATTGTTTCTGGGCCACAATCGGCCCGCGGGCCGCTGATTGGGTGGGATGGGTTTATGTCGCACGCTCAGATCGCTGCTCTTCAAAGTTGCCCTGCAATAACAGTAGGATTTTTCTAAATTAATGTAAATCATGTACAGTACGTGATGCTCGGATATATAAGTCCATATCTGCAGATATGGGATGACCAGAGAAGTCATTAACATCTTCTTTCTCTCACAGATGGAGTTCGTCGACTCATTTCCACGCTTCATTTATATGATGTGAAAAAACCTCCAGCAAATCCGCCGCAAATCCCTCCACTCTGCCGCCGAGTGCCTCGACAGCAGCACACTTCATTTGGTGATCATCTGGGCCGTCATCACAGGCCAAACAAACAAACAGCGCGGTGTAATGGATCAGTTAGGCCGTGAAAACTGGGCCAAGAGGGAGGCGGGTTGGCGAGTGGAGGGGGTGGAGAGGGGGGGGGGGGGGGGGGGGGGGGGGGGGGGGTGGGGGTGGGGTTCGGGCAGCAGGCGGAGACGGGTGGGAGGAGGGACAGTGGGGGGAAAAAAAAAAAAAGCTTTGAAGGTTTTAGAGCATGGAAGAATTAGAGGTGAAGACGTCTCCATTCCCGTCCCATTCCATTAGGAGACAAAGGCGACGCTAAGTGATGCAGATTAATAGCGCGCACGCAGAAGTGATACGGACCGTGATCAAAGATGGAGGATCCAAGGCGAGAGGCTGCGGGTCGCACCGCTGTCATGACTCGCTCCGTCTCTCCATCGCTCACCGCCTCCCCTCTGCTGCGCTGTTTTATTTTTTGATTTTTTTTACCCCTCAATTCCCTGATGCCAGAAGCGCACAATGCACACTGGAGCCCTGAGGAATAGTGCATCAACACCGACCGAGCCAATGTGAAAAGAAGTAACACACAACACAACACGGCGAGCAGAGGGAAGAAGATTAACATATAACACAGCAGAGAGGGTGGGGCCGGGGGGTTGGGGGGGGGGAAAAAAAAAAAAAGGGGGGGGGGGGGGGGGGGGGGGGGGGGGGGGCTCTATTCATCAAACATAGAGTTGGCTGTGCCAAAGAAGCAGACAAACACATTAAACAAGCAGGGGCACGCACACTGCCTTCAATTTTCTCCCCTCGCTGTTGCAGCAGCCCAAAGCGAGAGGATATAAATCTCAAACACTTAAAAATGTAAAGAAATATTTAATTCCATATTTGCCACATATTCATTTCTATTCATACTTCGGTGGAAAAACAACAACTTCGGAGGCGGTTACTGGTCTTAATTTGACAAGAGGCTCCATATTCCTGATTTGAATAATGAAAGCTGACCCTCTGATATTACATCAGTTATACTGTATATAGTCCATAATTACAACTTTCTCTCATAATGTTATAATTCCCTTTCTGTAAAACCGCAACTTTGTTCTTGAAACATTGCAAATTAATTTTCATGATATTACCTCTTATACTCTTATACTACTCTTATAGTATCACATCTGCATTCATTCATTTTATTTTTATATAATTACAACCGTATTCCTGTAAGATTAACACTTTGTTGATTAAACGACATTTTTTCCCCTTTTAAATGACAAATGAAATTCTATTGAACTCATAACACTGGCATGAATACATGAAAATACCCCTTTACTGTTAAATTACCACAGCTTTTCATTCATTTTATTTCAAATATATAACCATATTCCTGTAAGATGAAGACCTCTTATATGAAAGAGAAAACAATTTTCACCTTTAAATGACCTTGAAAGTCTGTTTTACTCTCAACACTATATAATATATATTCAATATATATATATATATTGAATTAACATCAAAGGCAGTTGCAAATCGTGTTTAAACTCACAATAACACAAAAAGTAAAAGCTTTCTAAAAAGCATTTAAAATTGTGGTCACAAACGCTAAACTTCTCATCTAAACTGTGGTGTTTTAAAAGAAGTGGTTTGTCAAAATCCCCCCCAAGATTGACTGAATTATATATTTGTAACAATATAATGTCGACGAGTTGACATTTATTTGACAGAAACCTATGTGATAATAATCGGTCTGTATTCATATCATGTTACTCTAAAAATGGTGACCACTCAAAGCACGTGGAACGTGCAGTTACTATTTCAGCTGCACAAAACACTCTCATGCTGTCAAGCGCAATGTGTCCTTGCTCAAGGACACTCTGGCATGCAGAACGCAGTGGCAGGGGATCAAACCACTGACCCTCTGGTACACTGACAAGTAAATGCATAATACGACCACAGCTCCATATTCCTAAATCCAAGTGTTTCAGTGTGTGTGTGTGTGTGTGTGTGTGTGTGTGTGTGTGTGTGTGTGTGTGTGTGTGTGTGTGTGTGTGTGTGTGTGTGTGTGTGTGTGTGTGCGTGCGCGGATCGAGGCACAGAGAGCGCAAGGGGGAAAACACTGCTGTATTTCACTGAATACAAGTGGCAAATGTACCCTCTGGGAAATATAAGCCTCTGGGATAGATGAAGTTTTCTTTAATGGTAAACAGCGAAACACAAAGGTATGAACACCATCAAAACAACAGAGCCAACATTCAATTTGAGTCGTAAAATAACAACATAGATAAACATTTAAAGACAGAAATATATGGTTATATGATCATTTGGACTAAAAAGTAAGGCTTCTCATGTGACACTGACCGATTGCTGTCGGCATTGAATGTAACTGACGTGAAGGTACGTAAAGCCTGTGTGTATGTCGTTGTCATACAGTACAATGTCACTTACTAATAGTACATACACATACTCGGCAGTGTCAGCTGCCACTTATGCTGCACGACGGCCGGTGAGAGGTATCGAGTGAATGAAGTGTGGACAATCTGATTTATCAGTGAAATACTCGCGGTCCTGTCAGTAATTCAGTGAATATGAATGCAGCAAGTTCTCATACTGACTCCTGATGGTAGCAACCGCCGAGGTCACTCATCTCATGATTGATCACGTCCCCATGTCGACATATAAATTGGGCGTAAGGTCAGAAAAGGAGTTTCACATAACTAAATCAAATCAAATCAAATCAAGTTTGATTGATATTGCTGGCATCTACAAATGTCTCACAGGGCTTCACAGGGTGGGTAACATGCTCTGTCCTCGGACCCTCGGCAAGGATCGAGGATTTTTTTTTACCGGGGTCCAAACAAACTTTGTCGTATCAAGACATGTTGTTATAATTCAGTGCAATTTTTGAAACCATATTATGGGCTATTTATCTATGAATGATCTATATCATTTTTATTTCAGTGACAATTACTGGAAACAACATCTTCTCACGAAACTGAGATGGATGTTCAAATAACATAACTTTGTAATAAGTGAGTTCCCTTATCCTCAGACATGCAGAAAGACAGTCATTACAAAAGCAAATTAGACTAGAAACCACTGGGGTTGATTTTCTAAAGTGAAACCTTTATTTTGAAGGCTATGAATGGAGGCTGCCGGACGCGGCAGGGCCTGATGGGCTCTATCATCACATGTAAACATCGACATGTTTGACGTGTCTCAAAGTGCAAGAATCATTTGCCAGGAAAAAAACGTCTTCTTCGATGACATAGTTACAAAGGTGACAAGTCCCGCCCCTTCCCATTGACTGCCTGAATGAGAAGCTACAGTGACAACACATGTATGGAGGTTTTCCCCCAGAAGAACAGACATTTTTGACTTAAAGGGCCTCGGTGCAACCACACGAAGAAAAGCAGTGCTCTGTCAACCAGCCGCCGCATATTGTGGCTCCTAATTGGAACGAGTGGAAAACGACATGGACACGGCCCCTTAAAAGTTGTCTTTGGAGCTGCTGTTTGTCAGAAGTGGGTGGGAGTGGAATCCATAACACTTCTCTTGCTGTAGGCTGGGGAAACAATGCATGATTGTTAATGTTGTAAACAAAACCACCAGCAGGTGGCGACGCTAGAAAGGAAAAAATTCCCTTTCACATTGAATTTGCGGCATTTTGATTAAAAATCTAAAAATGCATCTTAGGGACACAAGGCAATAAAACAAAAAAAAAGCAGGTTCAATCAACACGCGGGCACGAAATCATCTGAAACATCTTCGTCACTTGAAGATTCACATTTAGACATATAGACATCTTCAAAGTCAGTTTCATGAAGAGGAACACGACACGTCAAAATCAGAATGGAGCTTCAACTGACACAGGCATCACTCTCTGCCCTTCTTCAAATGTGTGTGTGGATCATGAGGTTGGGATGTAGGTGGAGCTGATTTATGGGTGCAGAGTGTACAATTTGGTGACACCTAGTGGTGACGTTGCATGTAGCACCCATCACTTCACCCTCACCCTTCCGAAGCATGCAGGAGAACCTGTGGACTTCAGTTGCTATTACCACTCAAAAGACGTTTAGTATGTCCACTCTGGGGCTACTTCGATGGGCTCATTGAAGGGCAAGGGAAATCAAATTAAACATTTCAAACAGTATCAATTCGTGAAAATGTCTTTGTGTGACAAAAATGACCAAACTCTTCGACACTGCAGCTTTCAGGAGTGCGAATAGGCGGCACTCCGATGCCTATCGAGAACCCCCTTCAAAGTAAAAGCATAGGAACTCTTTTTTCCCAGTCGAAGGCCCCACAACCCACGGCAAACAGGTCCCACTGATCTAAACAAGATGACCCATCCCCATTCCCCTTCTCTCCATTCAAGGAGCAGCCACGAGCAGCTCTGCCGCTTGAGCCCGGTGACTCATAATCCGTGTTGTCTTTCATTTAGCGGCGAGAGCCTTTGGCAAACTGCGATATGGAAATAAGAGGCGCTGATCAAAGCCCTCCTCCCCTGGATGAGCTCTACATCTGTCCCTCCGAGGACTCGCGGCCTGCCAAGAGCTGCAGCTCCTAATACAGACATCTCAGCATCGCAGCGCCCGTGCAGCCACCCGCCATCGTTCAAATTTCATACTGACACTCGGCATACATACTCAAGGCCCGCGGGCTCGACCGCATCCACCTGACTTTCTCCTCTCTGCGCTCCGGACAGCTGATTGGACGAGTCCGAGGTCTGAGGACATGCAGAGATCAGCGGATGACTGATTTATTAGGGGCCACATCGAGAGGGAGAGTGACGGCCGAGATGATCATTTGGGTATTTATGAGCTGATGTCAGCTCCTCACATGGCTGCGGGAATCGGATACAGGCAGCGCGTGGATTGTGCAGAGGGATGATTGTGAGACTCTCTGACTTGGAATGAGCAGAAATGCTGGGTGCGTTGAAAATCGATGGAAATGACGAGTCATCAAGCATTTCAAACTTCAGACTTCAGTTTGATTATTGGCGATAACCTGACGATTAGTGTGTCTGACTTCCACCAATTCATTAGTATCTGGTTTATATCCACGATACATTTCCAGATATGAGGAACGTCCAGTGTGTAAGATTGTGGTCATTTTTGTCACTTCAAAAAAAGATTACAAAACAATGACACACCAACATTTTCCTGGATTTGACCAAGGTCAACTAGCATATGTAAACAAACTTTGCGAGTTTTCCTCCATCTGTGAAATGACATGTGTCTATTGTCCCTGACTGTTAAGGAGTAAGAAGTAGGCAGTACTCTGATGCTTCATGTCGTATGCACTCATTTCGATAAGTCTTGTCGTGTGTTTAATGTTCGACTCATGTTTAGATTAGTTCATGCACATGTTTTAATGTCAAGTCATGTTGGGATCCAAGTCAAGTTTCAAGTTTTAATCAGGTCACTTGTTCAGGCCATGTCTTCTGTCTTGTCCTCAGTGGAGCACGGGTGTGTCATATGAATGTCCCGTGTTTTATTATTATTATTTAGTATATTATTATTATTACAGATAAGAAATCCCCTTCAAAATAAAAACACAGGACTTTTCCCCCCAAAGGACTGAGAGCCATTTAAAATGGGTCCGCAACCCACTTTCGGGGTCTCGGACCCACCAGATGAAAATCACTGTTCTATACTGTAGCAATCCTGACAACATGGTCCATTTTTGGTCTGTATTACCATGGAAACCAGTGCCATTAAATAATGAAACAGAGCTGGCAGATTTGATCCGTTTGAATTTTGTTCACCCTTTATTTTGATGTTTTCTCTCCAGTGCAGTTGGTTTTAAAATCATTACAATTCCCAAATTTTAAAAAACATAAAACTACAAAAAAATGTTGATTTGCGCAAAATGTGAAAACAAGGGACAACGTTTTTCTCAAGGATGTAATGGTTATGTGAAACAGTGAGATTAGACAAACGCCAAACCTCTTGATGATGAGGTGACTTGTGACAACCAAAGCCAATGTGGAACAGAGAAACACGGCAGAGCCAAAGAGACGGCATGTTTTTTGGTGCTATAGCCACACGGGCAGTGAGCTGAAATGTAAAGCAAGATGTTCTATGACACATTCACCTCTCAGGAAACAAAGATCAGTCAAACCAATTCTAGAAAGTCCTGGAGATAGTAAAGGTCATCTTTTATACACTACATTACAAAGAAATATTGCCTTGCTATTCTTTCAGCAGCACCTCTGTAAGACCAACAGTTTCCACCTCATCCAAACCCAAATCTAGGACTGTGAAACCCCACAGTCCTCATCGTTCCAGTTGCCACTGCTCCCCTTCCATGCCAAATGTACGTATTTGGAGCTCACAGAATTGCATTGAGATGCCTGAAGAGCTGATCCTTCTTGCTCAGGGGGAGCGGACACCTCCGTTCCGCTGTCAGTCAGCTGCCTTGTCAGGACAGAGGGGGAAGTCACAGATTCAGGGGACCCAGAGGGGCAAACAATCTGCTCCAGCACAAATCACAACTTGTTTTGATCAAGTGGACTTGGAACACCTGGTGAAAAAGAATCAATTGCTGAGAAATGTTGGAGTGCAACGGGTCTTGTATCGTGTCATTTCTCAGAATGATTATTTTGGTCATCCAACTGACAAAAGAGAACACTCTTATCATTCAAATAATTTTCAATTGCAGCCTCACTGTTTGAAAAATAAACATGTGCCGGCACCTCTCTGCAGACAGAGGAGAAGACACACGCCTCCTCCTCCGCCGGAAAGTCGCAGAAAGTGCTGACTGATTTTACTGAGCCATTCAACGCCATGAAGAAAAAGCCCAGCGAGGCCCGGCAGTTTGTTATGACATCATCAATAGTGATGCACGGCGGGACCATTTAACATCGTGTAGATCAGAACAGTCTCTCATTATGAGTCGTGTCCAGGCTTGAGGAGAAATCGATACGGGTTGAAATCGCTCAGAGAGGAAAATGCTTTACGTAAATCCTTAGAAATAAGATATTGGAGCTACTGTACAATGAGGGGGGAGGGGGAGGGGGAGGGAGGAGGGGGCAGGGGGGAGGGGGGAGCGGGGAGCGGCGGGGGAGGGGGTGAGTGAGATGGAATATAGTTGAATGCACTCAGAGCTGTAAATAATCAGCGGCAGACATGCTTTACACTGTAATTGCAATGGGCCTGCCATTTGAAGAAAGAAGCACAAACACTGATGGTGCTCTATTGTGCAATCCTTCATTAAAAAGCAATAACAACGTAATGTGTTAATGATTTCCCCTCCCCCTTTAATAGACGTGTCTTTGTCCACCAAGGTCTTTCTGGAATAACATCCAAACAATGTCAGCCATTGTCCTGCAGGGTGGAGGCACACGATCGTGTACGTAGGCAGCGCTGATGTTTGTAAAGAGCTTCTGGGAGCATATGACTGATTTGTGGGGTCTGAGGGGAAAGGCAAACAAAAAACAAAGATGTGAACTTCCTGCGCTGAAGCCAGGCACCGTCTGCAAAGTCATGGGATCCGGCGGCCTCGAGCGCTGAGTCACCGTTTCCAGGTCGGGCTCGCCATGTTTTTAGGCTGTGATAAAACTTGAATAGTCTTGGTGGGTTTGAGAAGATGATCCAAACACAGCAGGACTTCTCCTGATGAGTTCATCCATGTTGTTTTGTATCGTGTCCTCGTCGGGATGTGACCGGCTATCGGGCCTTATTCATTCATTATTGAATTTGTATTATTTCACAGTGTAGAGGAGAGGGTTTACATCACGGCAGTAATGATACTATGTGTACGTTTTCCCCAGAGATGCTGATTGTTGTTTATGATCATTACTGTCCTCATTGTTAATGATCAGTTGTTTTTCTTATATTTGCCATCATTTGTATAGATTTTAAGTTACATTTTTGATACATTACTTGCGAGAATTTCCCGGCTTGGAATCAATCGAGCACCTGTCCAATACAGCACCGTATAAAAGTGATTTTCAGTCACTTTCACTTTGATTTCCACTGTTGCACATTTGTAGAAGAACAGAAAGGACAAATCACACTATGACAAAAAATCTGAGTACAACAACGTAACATTCTTGAACAAGGTAATTTTGTCATCCTGCTGTTAGACCATGCTAAGATTAAGAGATGAACATGCTGTCTCCTCCATTCAGCCTGCTCTGGCTCCAGGATGATGTTCTACACATTCAATTTCATTCTAAACCAGATTTGCATAAAGTAAACTAGTCTTTCACAGCCCTGGCTATTTCCAGCTTTTGGAATTTAAACAATTACAGTGATTACATATGAAATCTATTCATTAAACACAGATGATGCCGCGTGGCTTTCTCTTGCTTTTCATCTTATGTTTTAGGGGGATTTTGGCAGAGAGAGGTTTTTTAAGAACTAATTACCAACTGCCATGCATGTGTTTCTTTGTTCTAATTGTCTGCAGAGCCACATCTACAAAACCTCCGGAAAACATTTCCCTCCTTATCTCCCTCATCCCAATGCTCCAGTCTTTACTCTAACATATTATAAATAATACAGAATGCAATGCAAGAGTGGGCATATGGTCATTTGAGACACACATTTCAATAACTAAAAACATAATATGCATATTGCTCCACAATGGTCCATTGTGTAAAGTTGTTATGCCTATTGTCCGAAACACTCGAATGACACTCTGCTTTTAGTACCTGTGGACTGCGTCCCATTCCATCAGCATGGCCTCTCCTCTAAGATAAACTTTCATTTACCTTATCGTCTCTTGGTATAACCCAGACGTTTTTTTTTTTTTTTTCCCAGCTCCTTCACTTCACAAACGCATGTTGACTTCAAGGTGTGCTCCTGGGCTACAGGTGCGATCTGAGGCCGCCTCCCTCCTGTTGCTCAAAGCTCTTGCCGGCTCACTGTTCGCACACTTTCACTGATGGTGAGGTTGTGTCTTTGCGTGTGAAGGTGAGTGGTGGTGAGATGGAACCTGAAGGGTGAGCTCCTCCTCAGACGACCTACAGAAGTGTGGCGTGATTGGGGCTCTCCCTCATACGTTGTGATCTTCATGAGGGACAGATTGACAAAATCCATTCCACGGCCCCTTACCCCAACCGCTCCAATGAATAGCCGAGCCCTAACCCTAAAAAACGTCTGGTCCGGTTTCAGGACCCACCATTATCCCCATACTGGCAAGCCGCAACCGCAAATCAAGGCAAATATTTTATTTAAAGGTGCAGTGTGCGAGAGTTGGTGACATCTAGTGGTAAAGTTGCATGGCAACCCTTCGTAGAGACGACCCACTCGTCATGTAAATACAAATGAACAGGCTAATTTAAGAGAAATATAAGATTGCATTAAGGTGATTATGAAAATGTCAGCATATCATTGTTTTGTAGAACTTAGAGACACAAATGACCAAAATATTACACATTGCACTTTTAATGACACGATGGTTCAGTTTGATGAGGTTTTGCCCTCTTTGGACTTCAGTAAAAAAAAATCCATATCTCATGCAGTCGCTGCTGTGCTCATCTTTCACCATGGTCAATTAGCATAAGTAAACAAACTTTGCTAGTTTTCTTCTATCTGCAAAACTGGCAGGTGTCTTTTAGCGTTACAGGGCATCATCGCCACCTTCTGTTAAGGAGTTCAAATAGACGGCACTCCAATTCATAAAAAAAAAATCCCCTTCAAAATAAAAGCACAGGGTATTTTTTCTTACCTTTTTCTCAAAGGCCTGCCACCCACTAGAAAAGGGTCCACGACCCACTTTTGGGTCACGACCCACCAGTTGAGAATCACTGGCTTAAACGAGTCATTAACGAAGCGAGAACCGGTCAAAATCACTCTGAGGGGTATTTGACTCAAATTTGTCCTCGCCAAGGCATGAGCACGAGAACACAGACACACAGAATAAACAAATGATACAGATCGCAGATAGGCTACAGATGTACATCTTTGCCCTCATGCAGAACAATAAATACAATGAAGTGCCCACGCAACAATACTGTTCGTCAGACAGATAGCGAATGGTGGGGCTGGGGAGAGAGTGTGTGCGCACTGCAGAGAACCAGGCAAGTGGAGGGAAGATCCAGCTCTTGATGGCAGGATAATCCCCCTCATCTCTGATCTAGTCAGGCAGCCCCGGGGCCTCGCTCCAGTCCAAGAGTGCTCATTAAAAGAGCAGAGAGAGCAGACGGGCCCTGCATGGCACATCGTGTCCTTCTGAGGCTCCGCCGTTACACACACTCAGTGGGAAAGTAGCAAAGAGTAGGACTGGTCAACCCGACTGCGCGACACCGAGTCACACTCGCTTAGAAAGGATACACGTCGGTGGCCCGATAATTGATTTCTGTGTGGTTATGATACATCTGTGCAGAAAAGCACGAGAATAGTTTCGCTAATGACTTAAAGGTGCTGTGTGTGATATTTTGCTCATTTTTGTCAGTTTTATTGGTAACGCAACAAAACAATGACATGCTGACAGTCGAACTAAACGTATTTGTTTTTTATTATTAAAAATAATGTTGCCATGTTTTCACAGGAGTCAATTTGGACGCACTAAACATCTTTTGAGTTTTAATGACAACTGAAGTCGACCATTGGTTCTCCTGCACGTTCAGAAGGGTGAGGGTGAGGTGATGGATACAACATGCAACTTCACCTCTAGAGGTCACCAAATCTTACACACTTCCATTTCCCGTGAGTGTGATTCTGTCAAGATTGGTGTTTACACGCGAGACTGGAGCCCAATCAAGCTCAGTTTTGTCCAGTAGCCTCCCTTCACAGATCTTCATTTCCTTACTCAGGTCCTTCACTTCCTCTGCATCATATCCACTTGATGCTGTATAGTTGAGGTGTGGTCTTCAGTTAACTCCCATCTAAATCCACGTCATGTTATAAAACGTAAGAAACCATTCAAACAACAATACAATTCTTTGATTTCTTACACAAAATACCAAAGTAATGAAGGATGAAAAGATGTCCGAAAATATACTGAATTATCATTTCATCCTGAGCCAAGGGATAAATAATGTTCTGATGATGCACTGCTCCTGTTTTGCTGTAGCAATCATCTATTTATAAAAACAAAAGCATTGGTGATTTGTATGCTTCTTAATACCCGTCCATTTGAGGTGCATGATGCTCCCCCCCCACCCCCCCACCCACCCCCCCCATCATCTCTCCCATGCTGCCACACCCACTCACCATCCATCACATGTGCGCATTTGTCCGTCCACTCTCACCTACATCTTTCAGCTAATGCGTTGACTCCCCAGCACCTTAAATCTAACGCTAACGACCAGCGCCTGTCATCAGTAGCCTGGTTAATGACGGCAGTTATCAGCGGCTCAGATTAGGGCCGCGCAGTTATACACCAAATGAGTTGTACATTTAGTGTATAAATATGTGCTGCGAGGAATATTAGCTGCTCTCGGCGCTGTTGTTCTGATTTCATAAAATGGTAATGAATTGTTAATGGGCACGATTACTCCACAAACAGAATAACTGTGGAAAATGGTCCTGGTATTAGGGCTCCCATTCCTGTCCCTCCCCTCGTGGAATGAAAGGTTATTTCAATGTGTCAATAGCCCCACACTCCATTTGTCTGGCGGTGATCGAATGAGGAATCTCATTACAGAATATGAGAGCCAATTATTCTGCCCTTTGTGAGCTTCTCAGTGCAGTTATCATTTTTAACAGGTGTTGTTTTTTTCCTCTGGTGTTTGAGATTGAGACAAATTCGACCGCTCAGATCATCAGAGCGAAACCCAATATTGACTTTTCTTCACTGTTTTTTTTATGTTTTATTTTTTTTACGTGGCTGCTTCTTTGATGCTTGTCATTAAGTCCAACCACCTGAACAACCTCGATGATCATCTGTGACCGCAGACATGAAACGTGGAGCATCTTCCCAAATATCACTCCCCTCTGGGCAGGAATACTGAGCCTACGTCACCGTGGTTCCATTGCTCTGAGGATGGTCATGGATGCAAACTCTGATCCCTTGTCCTGACCTGGAAGTCATTGTTTTGTGATACAAGCCTGTATCTATGTTTTTTAATTTTTTTAAATTTTTTTTTTCTTGCTCTTTTCTTCTCCCTTACTTGGTTATGTTTAAACTTTCTTAATATTTGATTCATATTTGGTTTGTTTGTTTGTCATGCTAAGTTGAGTTAAAGGTGCAGTTTGTTCGATTTGGTGACATCTAGAGGTGAAGTTGCATGTTGTATCCATCCCCTCACCCTCACCCTTCCGAACATGCAGGAGAACCTATGGTCGACTCCAGTTGTTACTCTGGGTTACTGTAAAAACATGGCAGCCCCCATAGAGAGGACCCACTTCTCATTCAGATGTACATTAATGGGCTCAGTTGAGGGTCATGGAAAAAAAGAAAACATTTAGGTGATTATAAACTCATGAAAATGACAGTATGTTATTGTTTTGTTATATTTTTAGAAGTGACAACAATGACAGAAATCATACACGCTGCATTTTTAAGTTAGATTTGTGGGAACGAGAGTCTAAGGGTGGGCGTTACAAATGGACAGCAATAATAACACAACAATCTGTGTTTTGATATCTTCTACTACTATCTATGGCTCATAAAATTGGGACATTATCGCTTATTTAAAGGTGCAGTGTGTACGATTTGGTGACATCTAGAGGGGAAGTTGCATGTTGTATCCATCACCTCTGAGCATGCAGGAGAACCTGTGGCAGACGTCAGTTGAGATTTTTAGAACGTCCACTTTAAAAAAAAACATCAAAAGATGTTTAGTATGTCCACTTTGATTACTGTAAAAACATGGCGGCCTCCGTAGAGAGGACATGTTCCTCATGTAAATATACTTTAAAGAACTCATTTAAGGGTAGTGGGAAAAACTTTCAGATGCTTATGAATTCAGGAAAATATCAGTCTGTAATTGTTTTGTAATATTTTTGGAGGTGAAAATACCACACACTGCACCTTTAAAAGATTTGAATTTGTATTTGGTCAACGCTATAGTAACCTATTGGATTTAGAGTTAATGGCATGATGACTCGGCTCAGCAACTCAATTCTACAAATCTTTTTCGTAAAACTGTACAGAATTATGAGTGAAATATTACAAGTAAAATAATTTCAGTCAATTTCAACAGTCTACTTGTGTGCAACGTTTATCACGCAATGTTTCCGTGCAATATTCAAACTGGATTTCATTGTTCACGCTTCTATTCGTGCAAACTTATTTCTGCTCTCTCGCATCGTGTTTACCTTGTTACTTCTTACTGAGGCAAACGTATCGACTCAGCCTTTTTTTGTCCCTTAGTAACAGTTTACTCAGCGTAAACATTTTTCCTTTCTTCTTCTATTTGAGCATCAACATCACTTCCAATGGGATGTGTTCTTTTTGCCAATAAAATAAAATAAAATAAAATAAAATAAAATAAAATAACGACTGAGTCAATCTTTGCTCTCTCGGTCAAAGCCAGCTGAGCACCCTGCAGCCTCCCCCCACGGATAAGCTGTTTCAGTGAGAAGCGCAGCTGAGAGGCTGACGGCAGAGCGCTCACCTGAGCCCCCGTTTGTCAGCGCCGTCTTAATATTTCAGAGTTTTCCTCAAAAAGCCTTCCCCAGCACTTTCTGTGGCTTCCTCACTGCAGGTGGCTCCAACATGAGCTTACTAGCTTTAATTAGAGAAGGATGGCCCTTATCAGAGGAGCAGCCACAGCAGCAGCCACAGCAGCAGCGGCAGCAGCAGCAGCAGCAGCAGCAGCAGGCGGCGCATGCAGAATCCTGCTCTGCATGTTTTATCAGAGCCTGGGCTGCTGAGGAACACTCCGCTGGAGGTGTCAAACAGACTGTGGAAGAGTCCTGAGGCGCTGCATGCGTGTATCTGCACTGGGAGATGTTTGTATTTGGGGTTTTGTTTGGGGGGAGGGGCTTGGAGGCGCACGAGGGGTTGCTTATGCCTCCAATTACACAGTTGCATTATGCACCATGATCCGTGCAAGTCGTCTTGGCGTATGTGCACATGTCTGCGAGTGTTTTTCGCTGAACCCGTCGTCCAGAATCGCGCTGCATTTTCACATCTGTGCATCGGAAACGATGTGTCCTTCTAGAGAGGGAGGGAGCGCCGCTGCTGGAACATGAGCCAAAATATGGCAAATGAAAAAGAATGTTTTCGCAGAGATGAAATTGAGTTTGCTATTGAGACAAGACCTATTACATATTTATCCATTTTAATTTATAATGGCACAATTGATGACTCTATCACTGGCTGGCATTTTATGGGGAAGATTACAGGCAAAGGAGGGTCGAATCAATTATTTAGGCTAAAATGAAAAGTACAAAGGAGCAGTATCGCTGCCTGCAGCGAGCGAGTGAGCGAGCGAGAATTAGGTCAGTTTCATAATATTCTAGTGGGATCTGAGCTCGGCAGCTGCTGCGCTGAAGGAGAACTCGGAGGCTGCGGTGCCTTCAGTGTTTGGAGGCTGATGAAAATCCACAGAAAGATCATTTCCATCAGTGATTCTCAATTGGTGGGTCGCAGACTCGTTTTCAGTGAGTCACAGGCCTTTGAGTGGGGAGAAAGATCATGTGCTTTCATTTTGAAGTGGATGTTTTATGCATTGGAAAGCTGTCTATTCACACTCCTTACCGGTAGGTGGCGGTGATGCCCTGTATTGCTGATAGACACCTGCGATTTCATGGAAGAAAAACCGCAAATTTTGTCGATGCTAATTGACCACGACAAAACCAACGCTCCATACTTTAATGCATTAAAATGCAGCTAGATAAGTGTAAATGGGAATGATTCCCTCTTTAGCATCGCCACCTGCTGGTCGTTCAAGCCGTCTTTTCATCAGATACGTTTGAGTGGTTGAAAATGTTGAGTCATGAATATGATCTTTCTGCCTCCACCTCTTTACAGGGGTTTCTGTTATTGTTGTGGAGATCAGGTCGTCAACCCTCAAGTCAAAGAGTGTATTGTTGTTTTCCCAAACGACGGTGCACGAGGCAAATATCTCAGGTGGTGAAATAAATGTGTGAATCAAAGTTGTGAGAGCCAATCAGCATCCAGAATAAAACTCCCCGTGGGCAGATCCAGGCACTGACCCTGGCCAGCAGATCATTGAAGTGCCCACGGACCAACATCTACTATCATTAGCTATAGGGGTTTTTAATAGGATAAAGCAACACGACACAAATTCCGTTGTTTTGTCTTGAAGCACACAGAAATCAAACAAATTCTAATTGGAGCAGAACGTAGGTGGCCACACTGGTTAGTATATGGAGCCATGAACACAAACACACTGAAACATAAGGGGGCTTTGTCATGTTGGAAACACCCACCCCCTCACATGATCCTCAGTGGAGGAACCAGGGCTTTTCATAACATCATCTTCTATTCTACCAACCTCCGGGAATTAGGGACCAAATTGTATGTCAGTGTCTTGCAACTGTGGTCATTCCTAATAATAGATGAGCGAGCTCCATCACATGGTCTGTATGAATATGAATATGGCAGGAGTAACAATTGACACAATCATCTCCATCTCATATTCAAAGAGTTTTGACAAACACCAGACTTCTGTCTGCTTTCAGAGAGAGATTGACTGACAAAGCTAGATGTCTCATAAAGCACATAACAAATCGTACTATCATTGTGTTATGTCCTCAATATAAGTACATCTGTGTAATCTAAGTTTCCTTTTCCAATCAATAAAATAAGGGCTAGCTATGCTCATTTGGCCTTTTTTAACGATTAAATGTCATTGCGCAGTTTCTCAAATGGTTTTGCATTGAGAATGTGATACTGCTGTATTCCAGGAGTGCATTGTTAATCGTACCGGTAACTTTGTCTTGTTGTATTTTACGATAAAATAGTGCAGTGTAAATTTCAAGTGTCTAAAATGAGCCATGTGGTTGTATGTGACGTAAATTTTGGTTTGAAAAAATGTTGTGGGACAAGAGGCAGGCCAAGCAATGAAGTGGTTCACGACCTACCCTTGTGGTAAGAAAGTGGTATTACAGGGTGGCCAGCCAAATACACAGTCTGATATCGTTCAAATGAAATTCAATTCACTGTTAGCGCCATAACACAAACTCACAACATACATCATCTCAAGGCACTTTATGGAACAGGAGAAAGCCCTTTGATGTTATGTGAGGACTTTATACACATTATACCTTTAATTTGTTTATCTGACTACTTGTGTACATTTGCATGAAAAAGAAAAAATCTGAGTAAAATTAATTGAGAGTTGACAT
>JAFBJT010108012.1:0-20650 GCA_016785325.1 Chascanopsetta lugubris | reverse complement strand
TTTTATTCGCTGGATTTAATCTGATATCTCTCCTAAATCCATCAACTTTTTAAGTCATTTGTTTGAGTGTGTTTGGCAAGTATCCATCAAGTTTGTTGATATTTGTAGTCGTATTGGTTTTACAAGTTTACAAGTTATCTTTTTCCAGCGCTATATAAATACAGACCATTACCATTATAGTACATGGAGTCACATACAGGGAGATGATAGAAGAAGAAGCCTGCTGCAGAGTGCACACAGCCTCAGAGAGGAAGAGCACGAGTGGCCGAGGAAGCCTGCCAAGCCAGAGCTGGAGGAGCTTCAAATCCGAGTGTCCTCGAATGACCCAACCAAAGATTGAGCTCCTACTCCTCAGAAACAAATGGCGCAGTGACCCGAAATACACAATGAACCAACACCCCGCTTCAGCTTGGACAAAACTTCACAGCATCTTCATGCAGAAAGGGCTCAATTGTAAAAATACAACCCTTTTGATGATAGGTCAAACGGCAAGCTAGAATGTCATCATTTTAAAACGTTCTCGACCTTTCAGGGTTTATGATTTATGAAAAAAAATGTTTCAAGACCAGTTTTAACCGAACGACTGAGAAACCGGAAAATGACGGGTTGTAAAACGTTTAGGAGGCTTTTTAGACTTTTTATCATTCAGCATCCAAGAGCCTTTATCATCGTTGTAAGGTTCGGTGCCTGGCTCAAGGACACAGCAGCTGTACTCATGCTGACTATAGCTACAGGCTACAGACTACAGGGCTTCAGTGTGAAAGCTTTGAGAGATGGTGAAATCTTATCTGTTAAGATAAAACATAAAAGTCTGAAGGGTCTGGAAAAAATGTATTGCACATTCAATTATAACCTGTTTTACTTTAAATCCAAACTGAACAATACACTATGTCATTCTTTAATGACAGATTGTATTATAGCTGGAATATTAACTCCTGTACTTCCAGCTGACTATGGTGTGAAGGTCGGGTAATATAGAAACTAATGTATTCAGCTTTTCAAAGACCTGTAGCACAAAGAATGAATGTCTTTAAATTTAATTTCCTAGTAAAGGACAGAATTAAAGATAATTTCAGTTGTGTTAATGAGCTTAGAACGTTTTATTGCATATGCACCACAGCTTGGCTTTGCGATTGTATCCATTAGTTCAGGGGTGTCCGACTCATTTTCAAAAAGGGCCACATCAGCATTATGGTTGCTCTCAAGGGGCCAGTTACAATTGTGGGACTAAACGTAATTATACTTACTAACATAAGAAAAATCAAATAAAAATACTCATACTTTATTTATCATTTATTCATGTTACAAATATTATATGTATATGCATTTACATACATAATGTAAACACAATGAATATATTGCTCTACATAAAAAAGTGGCATGTGTTATTAACTAGAGTTCATAGGCAATGTATGCTTTAGACTTTTATTTTTAGACAATCACATGCTTTTAAGCTCTTGCAGGCCTCATAAAATGATCTTGTGGGCCACAAGTTTGGCACGTGTGCATTAGTTCTTTGATCCATTGAAAAGCTTTGGGTCTCATAAAGTATGTGACCCAAAGCTTATTGGGTCTTTATGAGGTTGTCTATCAAAGACCAACAACATGTTCATAAGCAGGGGGAAACTTCACTGTACTGAAGAAGTGGAAACAGGGCTACTAATCACTGACACATATAGCAAGCTTGTAACCTTTGCTCAAGTGCTTGAGGGACGCTTAAGCCCTTTGCTGCCGAGCACTGTTGCCAGATGGGAAATGAAAAAATATTGTACTGTCCCTTTAAAGTTAAAGGTATTTTGACCCAAACTATCATATGTGCTAAAACAACTCGAAAATTCACACCCTAGTATAAAGTCCAATAAAAAACAATGTTGAGTGTTGTTTCCATCACCTCACCCTCACCCTTCTGAACATACGGGAGAACTTCATGGCAGACTTCAGTAGTCATTAAAGCTCAAAAGGTGTTTTGTACCTCCACTTTTACCACTGTAAAAACATGGCGGCCTCCATAGAGAGGACCTGCTGCTCATGTGGATACACATTAATGGGCTCATTTGAGGGTGATGAGAAAAAACGTAACATTTACGCGATTATAAATTCATGAAAATGTCACTCTGTCATTGTTTCATAATATTGTTAGAAATGACCAAAATCGTACACACTGCACCTTTAACCGTCAAAATAAAGAGTCGAAACTACACGCTGCATGCACAACTGCCCTTAATAGGAGAAACTGAACTTTAACATTCAACTCGTAACACATGACTATCACAGAAGGCATGGTGTGCGTTGATCAGGTATGAGCAGGCATCAGTTTCTGACAAAACTATCATATATCATAAATTTGGCCAAGTACAAGTATTTATAGTATATTTTGTAGGCTCCAAAACTATCTATGATTATTGTATATCTGGCGACACTGCAGCCGAGTCCTGCAGAGGATTTGTGCAGTATCAGGTCAAAACTTTAGCACCTTTTTTCTTTCCACTCTTGAAGCTATGGGATGTTGAGGTGCTTGCCTTTTTCACTGCCCACCGACAGGTTTGTGCATGAGTAGTGAAAGTTTAATGCTGTTTGCTTAATGAGCTTTCGCCGCCAAGGGGCCATGATTTCTGAGCACATGTGGGCAAAAGTGATCCTGACCAAAAAAGATAAAAGAAAAAGAAACACCTTTTAAATGACATGTGGCCAGCAGACACATGGTTTATCATGCATTAAATAGTTGTGGTTGACCTTGGTATTAAGCCAAGTTACTTAGATTGGCAAGTTACTTAGTTGCACTGTTTTATACATGAAGCTAGGAAAAATGAGCTGAAATATGCTTTTAATTAGAAATGCTCCCGTTTCCTGTGTGTGATTCTGAAAAAAAAAAATTATTAAATTTTTTTTCTGACACACATTTGATAATTACCATTTATAAAGTTAGGTTGTTTTCACATCCATTTAAGCTTCTTGATGATATGGTCTTTGGAGTGATTGTTACTGAAATAAAGATGATATTGATAATACATAAATAAATAGCTTATAATAGCTTTCAATAATTTCATCAAATGATAACAACCCGTCTTGATAGAACAAAGATTGTTCAGCCGCAGTTAACAATCTGTGTTTCTTATGTGGAAAACTAAGTTGTGATCCAAGGATACACCCTACAATCCTTTCTTTGAAGCAACAATAAAGTTCCAGCTATAGGTGAGTAATGCACTGCATTGCCTGTCTGACACAAGCTTTTAAAAGTTAATCATTCGTGCCAACATCTGACACTTTGATTGCCGATCAAAGGCACAAACAAGGCCCTTGTTTCAATAGTGTAAAAGGTTCCAACTCCACAGTGTTATCAGAATGGCATGTAAGCAGTTGTTTCTGACAGCTGCACAGGACAGAATGTACAGCCAAGCCAACCTCACATCACCCACCACAGTGTGTTCTGTCTCAATGGAACTTATTCAGACCTGGCATCAACATTTAGTGATCTGAGCCTAATTGTTTGTCACCACTGTTCACACCGGACATTATAATGTGTCTCCAGTGACAACTTGTGGTGAGATTATGGAGTCAGTCTCTATTTTCAAATAATCCCACATGTCATTTCAGGTCACAGTACATGACCGCTGACTGATGTTGTTTTAACTGCGCAAATGGGTCTCTTGTGTGTGTGTATGTGTGTGTGTGTCAGCAGGACAGATTCCCTTGCAGCTCCTTTACAATGAATAAGAAATTACTCACGAAAAAGAAAAAAATCAATGTGTTGGTGAGTAACGTTTGTGGCAGTGGCCATATATAAATCAGTGTTAAATACACTGTCACTTCACCATGACACTGTGCCAAGTCCTTATCAAAATAAATCAACCAAATGAAATTCAATGTAGCACAACAAACTGCAGCATATAATGTGAAGACATTATGTGGCATATGTTCGAACATCACCACAACATGCTTTCATTGTACTTCACCATCATGAAGTAAAAGAAATGAAGACCATCATGGACAATACCACGCAACCACTGCACCTGACAGTGGAGGACGTGAGCAGCTCCTTCAGTGGCAGACTGCTGCACCCACAGCTACCGCAGGTTCTTCAGTCCCACTGCTGTTCGAGTGATATAACCTGGGGGGTTCGATGGCGCAGCGCCCCATTCCATTCTCTAGGGAGAGCCCTCTGTGAGGTAGGGGGAGTTAGCTTTACCACCTTTAGCTTTACTAACTGCTGCCATAAAAAACTGCCCTTTCAAAATAAAATGCTGATATCTTGAGAATTTGTTGATGTGCCTTACGGCAAATTAAAGGCATAGTATGCAGTACATTTCTGTATCAAAATAAACATTGCAACACACACACACACACACACACACACACACTTCTAGTAACTTCCACACACAGATGTGGCAGCAGGTGAGGGAGGTTAGCATAAGCATTGGATTGAAACTCACAGGGATGAGAAATAAAATTAGACTGAAGACACATCAAGTTGTCAGTTGACTGTTAGGTCACAAGGATGAGGTTTCAAATGAGTGTTTTTGAAGTGAAGACAAATATATCATACATCCTCGGGCCATGAATTTGAGCTCAAAATTTAGATGTTATATATTTTTTTTTAAATAAATGTGTGTGTGTTTATGTGTGTGTGTGTGTGTGTGTGTGTGTGTGTGTGTGTGTGTGTGTGTGTGTGTGTGTGTGAGAGAGAGATCGGGGGAAACATGGTAAATGTATCAGATATAACAAAGAGATCAGTGTGTTTAGACTTGTAGAATGGTTGTTACTGATGTTGAGATATCATGCCATGTGGTCTAGAAAGACAAAGGAGAAGTCTGAGCTGGAGTTTATGAACCTCTACAAATGGCTCCCCCCAAAACCCAAATCCCTTTGATCAGGACAGTGGTTAACAAATGACACCCTATTTGATTAGATAAGCATGATCAGGACACTGGGTCTGAGTAAAGTAGACCCTTTCATCTCCACGTAGACTCAGACTCTCCGTCACCATTCACTTCAATCCACATATTTTGTATGCAAAGTGATTTGTCCATCCAGGGGGAGATACCGCTCCCTCCACAGCACACGCACCCCTCACTCACACCTAAGAGTGATGCAACTCCCAAAATGAGAACTCTGCTACGGCATTGGCTGAAGCCAGACACACCCAGCAGGGGTCCCCGGTGACGTCACTCATAGTTATAAAATACAGATGCTGCCCATCCGCCATGGATATACCCAGGTCATTGCCTTAAGGGAGCAGACCGTCTACCTTTAACTAATTTTTGAGTTTTTTCCCTGTGCACCGTTTACAGTGAAGATATACTCGTACACGTTCCGTCAGGATTCGGCCATCGGTCAACCGCCATCTTGGCTCTGGTGAGGGAGGGGCGTCATACAAACACCACTCCGCCACCATTTTGGTTTCCGTGGTTACGTCACTCACTTGACTCCACCCCTAATCTCTCTCTCTCTCTACCCTCCCTTTTTTAAGGGTAATAAAAAATACAATTATTTGATTATGTCCCCCCTTGGCAAGGATTCCACTTCCCTTAATAGATCCAACATGATCGCTCTACCTCCAAGCATCCTATTAGTTTGTAATATCTAGTGTAATAATGTCAAAGATGATTAAAGGTATATACAGTGCGTATCAGTACAGTTGATTTCTAACTGAGAATATGTCTGCCAAAAACCAATGAGACAGAAATCTTAAAGTCATGTGACATTGTGACAAAGTCTGAAATGAATTCATCTGCACATATGTTTATAAAAAAATTATACAGTACATATGCATTGAGACATATTATAGCTGTTTGGTGTAACCTTTTATGTGATAACAGGAAAATGTGAATGTAACATTTACACAATTACTCTTACAATTACTGTGTGCAGAAGGGTGGTGGTTACATTGCATTCCAATAGGTCTACTTAAATATGTTCAGGAATCTGTTCTGTTCATAAAGGTGCAGTGTGTAAGTTGTGAGGACATCGAGTACTTAAGTTGCATGTTGCATCCATCACCGCACCCTTACCCTCCCAAGCATGCAGAATAATCTAGTCCTCAGTTGTCACTAAAACTCAGAAGATGTTTAGTATGTCCATTATGGGCCACAGTAAAGACATGGCGGCCCCCCGTAGGGAGGACTCGCTCCTCATGTAAATATACATGAATGGGCACAATTAAGGGTAATGGAAAAAATCTATACATTTATTTAAAAAATGAAAATGTCAGTATGTCATGTTTTGTTGCATTTCATCTGCTGCAGTTTCTCCATTTACTCAAAAAACCTCAACAAGAGCTTGTTCTGTAGCACACACAAGCTTAAGGCTTTGTTCAGATTACCAGGCTGACTCATGTCTGTTTTTTCATTTTATATGACGCAGATCTGAATTTCTTTTCTCAGGGCTGTGTGGACACGGAAATCTGATCATACATTTCCATTTTGCACTCAGACTTCAGTATGTGGTCCTTTATTACCTGTACATCCAACTCACATGGACACGTTAGTGAGTGATAATCGTATCAGCAACGTTTTACCTTTACATTTACGAAAGCTAACAATAAAGCTTCTCTTCTCCTCCTCCTCTGCTGCCCGAAGAGCTAAATCTCACCCTTGAATTCACTGTGACAGCTTCAATCTCTCAATTAGCTCCTGCTTCAATGGACAGTGGCCTCAAAAATGTGAGGTCTTCGATTGCTGCTGATGATGGATGCAGTTCAGTGATTCAACTGGTAGGTTAGGAAAAAAATTAAGGAAAAAAAATCTATGCTTTCATCATTCACACTCCTTGACGGTAGGTGGCGATGATGCCCTGTAATGCTAATAGACAAGAGAAAACCCGGAATTTTTGTTTTCATATGCATACGCACGGACTGAGTGCGCGTGGAGGGGGCGGAGGAGGCTGACAGACACTGACACAAACACTTCCAGTGAGGGCGGGGGGTGCCGTAGGGGGGTGCAGCGTCCCCCCAGCAGAATGGTAGAGGAAACATTGACTCTGCGTGTGCATGCATGCATGTGTTTCAGTCACATGTAAGTCAGATGCAGGACACTTAGTCGTTGTAAACGTGGATAATCAAATTTGGTCCAATAAGAATTGAATTAGATTGCTTGTAATGTAAACGCAGCCATACAGACATTTAATTTGAGAATTGAAATTCAACTTTGCTCTTGACTTTTGGAACAACAAAAAATGCTGTGTCGGACCAATTCATATGGTCGCTACAGGCGGTATTGAACAACATGGAGCTGACACACATCATCACTGATAGGCAACTGATATGATGTTCATCGTCAACAATCTCAAATAGTCCTCAAGGGACCGGAAAAGTTTCCCCACCCCGGACCTGACCCGAGTTCCAAAAAGCTAGATAATGTCATCGAAGGATATGGCATCTCCTCTAAACTAAACCCAGGAAATGAAGAGTATTTTAGTGTTTTGGAGAATGACTCACTAGTCTTGCAGTGAATAGGAAAGGTAGCTGCAATGATGCTTGCTTAGCTAGAACAAGTGCACTAAATAAATTGGAAAGTGCTGTGCAGGCTAACTGAGGTGAGTCACTTCTTGTGATTGTGGAGCAATGACATCTGTAGAAATGGTAACAAGATTAATAGATAGCACCAGAATATGCCTTATAAATAGATTCAATCTCATATTTAAAAAAAAAACTTCAGTTGACAACATATTATGTTTACAGACCAAATCTAAATAGAAATTGTCGCAACCCGCCTGGCTCGTGTGACAGCACAAGTTGAAAACCGATCCACAAAACGCTGTACTTTTTCCATCGGCTTTACTGGTAACCCAGGGAGACGAGGTTAAAATTTGGAGGTGATGGAACCTCAGGCCAAACCTGACTACCTGCAAGACCATTTCCCTGGATAACGTCAATCCCCTGAATCAGCAGTGCGGGCCGCACACTCATGGTGACCTCCCTCTGAAACAGACCGTCAGTCTGACAGTCAAGCTGCATTCTATGTCTTCCTTCAGATACTACTTGTGGTGGGTATTTACACACTCTAGCCCGACAGCCTGGTAAAGCAACCACTAATGGCGACTGACCCGCGGCCATGGATGTGCCCCTGAGACCACTGCTCCAACCACGTTCATTCCACACTACAAACCCCTCAAACGAACTCCAAAATGAAGTCTGATGATGAGCACTGACGACAGCCATGATCTCCGATCAAAACCACCTCCCACCTCTGCTTACCCATAATGTGCGTGAACAAGCACCACATCACCACAAAATACACAACTATTGCAAACATTGCGCACAGGGCTGCTTTCTCTTTTTTTTGCATAAACAAAAAGAGGGGGAAACATTGGTTTTAAAAAATGAAAATTTAAACAAAAATTATTAAGAAAGAAAGAAACAAAATAAATACGTAAATTAATAATTTAGTTAATTTTATTAATTCAAATTAATAATTAATAATTAATAATAGGGGGAAAGAACCTCCCTTGTCAAACAACACAAAACATGACAATGCAGAACAACCAGAGCTACAATATCTAATTGCTTATGTCATAACTGTCAATCATTTCATAACTTTTCTGGGCAATGTCACAACAATAAACACTTTAATCAAACTTATCTATATCTGTAACTCTATTGTGATCAAATTCATGCCATCAATCCTCTTGTTATTGTCCTCTACACTTAGATAAACACCTTAAATCAACAGCAGCAGCAGCAGCAGCAGTCAGTCAGTCATGCACACTGCAAATATTATTATATATGTGAATGCCTTTAGAAATCATTAGAATTAAATTGTTGATCTAAACAGCTAATGATAGTCATTAAGGACATCATAAATCTGAGAATGTACCAAGAACAATAGGTCAGCTAGATACAGATATGTCCGTCTGTGCATGCAAACAAACACTCACTTGTCAAATTACATGTAATGACTTTATAAGCTGTGGTAGCATTTGCAAAAGGAGGCTTCACAACGTATGTAAATTACAGTGTAGCACCATTTCATTATTACAATCAGATGGTGACCCTCATCATTTCATTTCAATTATGTTCTCTTGTTCAAGCTCAGGTTCCCTCACTCCAGACCTGGACATGAATCATTGTAACCCGAATTTACTACTTGGGATTTTTTAACCCAAGTGATGCCAAGCAAATACAGAGATCACCTTAAAATACATAGCAGCAAACAGTATATATAAAACCGAAATCTTGTTACACTGACCCCGCCTCTTGAATTCCAAATTCTGTTGCTTCAGAGCATCAGCACTTTCTTCTGAATTTTTGCATGGAATCAGTAAAATATCCAATGAAAAAGAATTGTATAATATAATTTGGTAGTTTGAAATTTGCCCTGTAGTTTCTTCCAGACTTTCCGTGGCCAATGTTTCTTCGAGTTTGTTGAATATCCAGGTGTATTGTCATGACTTCAAAGGATATGGTGACTAACAAGCAATTTTGAAATCTTATCTTGAAAACCCTGAGGTCAACGTATATGTTTGTTGACTGCAAATTGCTATCAAAATTTATTTACCATAAAGATAAAACTGTAGTCTCACTTAAATGCAGTTCTCCTCTGATACTTTGGTAAACGCACTGCATACTGTAGCATGTTAGGTCTTTTATTTTTTTCGGAGATCGACCTTATGGACACCCCTGCTCCACATGGTTACGTGGATGCAGGTCTCCTTCGCTTTCTTTCATTTTATTTGGAGACCGCTGACATCACAGCTGCACGATTGGCCCGTCTCATTTCACAGGGCACTCGAAATGCGCACTCGAAACTCCCTAAAACGAAGTGTGGGTCGATGTGGACTTCGCACATTACCATATCCCAGAATGCACCGAGCTCGACCCACTGGAAAAAAAAAGGGGGCGCACATAGGCGGAGGGAAAAACACGGAGGCGGACAGTAACTGACTCGTTTGAAATACTGATTCATGGCATTAGAAGATTAAAACCTTGGGTTTTGTGAACTTGGCATGTAGTTATTATCCACATTAGCTGCTGTGTGAGCTGCTCCCAGCCTCAGGAGCTCAGCATTTAACAGGAAACACCTGTAAGGGTTCACATTTATTATCACTCCACACAGTGTTGTGGTGTCATAATAAATATTATAAAATTTTTTCATATGCTTAAATGAACTCTCCTGGGTGAAAGAGATGAGGAAACTGTGGCACAGCAACTGTTTCTGGCTTCATTTAGTTGATTCCCGTCCTACAACCGCTGAAAAGTGTGGACTAATTTAACCATGTAATGCAGCAAGTGCACTTGTCTCACAGCCGACAAGTGTGTGTACTTGGTCGGCCGCAAAGGAAGTGCACTTGGTAGTAAGCGGCCCCCAAAATGAGACACAGCTGTGGGAAAACACAGCACTGTGAAAACATGGCAGACCCCGTAGAGAGGACCCGCTCCTCATGCAAATGTACATTACTAGGCTCATTTAAGGGTAATGGAGAGAAAAATAAAACATTTAGGTGATTATAAATTCATGAAAACGTCAGGATGCAATTGTTTTGTAATATTTTGTGACAAAATTGACCAAAATTGTACACATTACACCTTTAAATAGTCTTCAATCGAATACTTGAGATCCCGATTGGGTTCACCCTACTGTCTTAAGATGCCATGTCATGCCATTTTCTACCGTTTATCTGGAAGACACTGTCACATCTTTTTTAACAAAAAACAAATGTTGTACCAAATAGTCCAGGCAATTACCCACATCAGCAAGATTGCGCAATATTTACATGAGGAGTAGGTCCTCTCTATGGAGACCACCATGTTTTTTTATGTAGCCTTGTGGACGTACTAAACATCTTTTAAGTCTTAATGACAACTGGAGTCTACCATAGGTTCTCCTGCATGTTCAGAGGGGCGAGGGAGAGGGGATGGATACAACATGCAATTTCACCTCTAGATGTCACCAAATCTTAATAAGTCAGAAACCCATATAATGTAATTTAAGTAAATCAGTGCTGCAACACATTTGCACAGTGCAGACTTGATGCAAGGTTCTCCCGTATAGAAATGGAGACACCAAAGAAGATAAAGAGTGTGTGAAACATGTGAAACTTTATTCGCAGCACTGATGGTTCCCTACAGTATTCGATGTAGTGCCTGGGGAGAAAAATGTGCCACAGTACAGCTGCTGTGGCTGCAAATCTCAAAATACCAAACTTCAAGTTTTGTTTTCTACTCACGGCCTTAGTTCAGAGGCGACTGCCGATGGAGTTGCACGGGAAAAAATCCAGTAGTCTTGAGAGAGAGCTCAATTTAAAATTGCTGTGGTGTTTAAATAAAGTAGATGCAGAGAACCTGTTGTATCTCTTTATAATTAATTAGACCTGAAAGTATCAGGGTAATTAAAGCAACTCTAATACAGCCTAAAACAACAGCCTCAAAATTATGTTGATGATACGCAAACTTTTAATTGTCATTGCCACTAGAAGCCTGATACTGCAGACTACTCTGGTGTTCTATGATGGTTGTTGGTTGATAGTTGAGCCTACCTATATACATATAGGCACATACTGTATACAAACAATATACATACATCCACACAATGTATATATTTATATATAAATGAAAGTAACACTAAGTGGAATATGTTGTTATGTATAATTTCATATAATTTAATTAACTTGAATTTAATTTAATTTAATTGAATTTAATTCAATTCAATTCAATTCAATTCAATTCAATTTAATCAAAAATTATGTGGTTTTGTTTATCAGTGTTTTCCCCAGGAACCTGACTGTATTTCAGTGTCAGTCCTTATTGCATTGTAGTGTCTTTCCATATAGAGATATTCATCAGCAAGTAATTAGAATAACTAAATGCACGCATGGCCCAATAAGTCCCAATTGTAAACATTGCTGTAGCTCTGAGTATTTACTATCTATTACAATAGAGACATCAGAGCCCTCGAAAATGTATTAGAGAGGAACCCTTGCCATTTGATACACAACATGCAGGAATATCAAAATTCACATCTGCTACCGTTTGCTTCTTCGCCGTCAGCTTGTCAACAATGACATGAGCGTAGAGTTGTGCACAAAGGTATGTTACGACTTGTGGTCACACTAACCATTCAACCTGTATGAGGAGCCTGATAATTGCCAAAGGTCAAGTCCGGCATTGTGTGGGTAGGTCCATAATCATTTCCCACCACTTTCACTTTTTTTCAAAATTAAGTTTCCCACGGGGAACCTATGGTTATAACTTTGACACCCCTGCTCTAATGGGTTCCAGGCCAACTGCCTGGAATGAAACACACATTTCGCTGAGACAGCACCAACATGCTGGTACTTATCTCTTAAACCAGGTGAGACACACTGGTGTAATCTGCCTCTTGTTGAGGCAATGGAAACAAACCGTCACTGAGAAAGAACCAATGAATTCATTGAATTTATAAACTTTTGTTTACCTGTATTGACAATGAGAGGAAATGGATCAGTGATGGGAGATGGATCTCAGTGAGGGGGCAAGGAGAGAAAAAGAGGACAGAATGTAAACAGGCCCCACACAGAGGAAGTGTGTATGGATGGTTACAAGAGGCAGATCTGACAGAATTCAAGACTGGGTTGCACAATACCTACGCGGTGCATTACGCAACTCTTTAAAAAAAAATGCTCATGCGAGGTTACAGGCTGTTACAAAACCTTACAACAAAAACAAAGAGAGATATTCCCCGACTGTTCAGTTATCATGAGCATCTGATCAATGATTGCATGACTTATGTTTTAGAGCAGTGATGTTGCATGTTAGCTCAGAGAGAGTGCAAACAAATGACCATGCAGCTCCCTCTCCATGTTGTAGGTGATGTGGCTTGAGCTGGAGCAGGGTTGGAGCTATGGCCGCAGACTAGCTTAGGTGAGCGTGCAATCCACAAATGCCATATTCCTGCCATAGCTCACAATAAGCAGAGACGGCTTAATTGACCCCTACGTGTACAGGTGTGTGAGGGAGGACGAGAGCATGACGGTCACTGATTAGTTCTGTCATGGTGTCATTGTTTTTTTGTTTTGTTTTAATTCCCGAAAAATAGCGGAGCTTTAAAGCATAGGTGAACAAATCATGAGCATAGTCAATTATTAAGGCCAATTTCTTGCGTTTTGCCAATTACTTGTATCAGCATTCATTTCACTATCAATCACATTGATATTTTTATCAATTGTCTCCTCTTGTTGATGTTAAAAGTTTCAGTTTTTAATAAACAGTTTGCACAGGCATTATTGGCAGATTTTCAGTTGACATTTACTGTCAATACATATCAATTACCAGCCTTGTCAACTACTTAGAATTGTCACTTGTGAAAGAAACTTTAGTTGCCCATCATTAATGATGGATTAGACTATTCCACATACATACATGCTGATAACATATCACTTGTTATCTCCACAGCCATGCTGCCCTATAATCAAAAACCTCTTGATCCACAACGGCCACATTAAATCAACTGTTACACTTGAAGTTGCCAGGTCTTAAAAAAATGAATCAATCTAATTAACACATACACAAATGAGGTTCTTCTGCTTGATGAGTGTAATAAAAGGAGACAAGTCGAAGCATGTTTGTGTGACTGACTGTGAGGCCTTTAATATTTACGGCCCTCAAACTGCTTGCGGAGCTGGCAATAGGGATGTAATGAATTATTATACGATAAATCATTCTAAATTAAAAGAACGCAACATTTTTTAGATCAAATGATGTTTCACTATGTAGAGGAATATCTATCGTCCTAAACATACACCCATGTGATCATTTAGTTCTTACTGTATCAACTCTATGGTGTGTCATGTTGACAGTGTCATCGTGACAATCACACATACATGTGTGTGCATTGGTGTATGCATGTGTGTGTGTGTGTGTAATGGAATCTACTTTTCAAAATGTAAATCAGGAAATATTAAAACTTCAATGAGAGAAGCTTTGGTTAGGATTAGATTTGAGCCAAAAGTTGGATTACTGTTAGGGTCAGTGCTTAATTTGTGCCAATCCGTGACATATTCTGACAACTGTCAAATCGGGACTGGGGCCTTTAGGGATTTGTTATGTCATGAGTGAGAGTTAGAGTTAGTGTTAGTGTTAGTGTTAGAGTTAGAGTTAGAGTAAGAGAGAGAGAGAGAGAGAGAGAGAGAGAGAGAGAGAGAGAGAGAGAGAGAGAGAGAGAGAGAGAGAACTACAATTGCTCCCATTGAAGGTTGAAGAATGAATTACAGCTGTGGTTTTACTCCAAGAACCAGTTTTTTCTGTGCTGAAGAAACAAAACACTTTCCAATGCACCAAAAATTAGTGCTACCTTACATCCCAGTGAGGCTCGTGCCAAGGGACCCTCTGCAAAGAGCAGCACTGCAAAGTGCAGCACCGCAAAGTGCTAAAAAATATTATAATTAATAGTATCAACACCAAAACCACAGAAAAAAAACACTGTATTATAAGTTCTATGAATTGTTGTACATATAAATGTAATACATATAAATAACTGCAGATAGTAATCCTACTTTACAGATGCACACTTTGAAGTAGTCTCACTGTCACACGCATGGAAGCGGTTACCACAGTAACTCCGCCCCTGGACGCACTTTCATTTTGGTACCTCCGACACACTTTCATTTTGGCACCTCCGACTTCAAGTCAAGTGGTGGTTGGGGTTAGATTTGGGTCGAGGTTAAGGTTAAGCTTAACCTTAGAGAACACACTCAGTCTAGGCTCATGAAAGCAGTACTTTGGGTCGATTTGGTTATAAATTATATTCATGCCAATATAAATTTGAATAATTTCACCTATATTTTATAGACTGGATCTTTAAGGCTAGGGATTTAGCAAGTAGTAATTACGATATCAAGGTAAGTCCTTCTCTGTGTGTGTGTGTGTGTGTGTGCGTGTGCACACGCTCATGTGTGCCCTGGTGCTCTGATGTCATCACTCACTTCCTTCTCGGAGTCAGGACTAAAATTGACTGTCACCTGAGGCCCTGTTATAGACTTGTAACAAGTTTTAACACATCACACAACTAACAATTAAAAGTGGTAACTGAACTGAACATACGTACAACGCAGCCGTTGCTATGTATCCGAAATTAGCATATGAGGCTGTTAGCAAAATCACCTTAAATTGACACATTATGCAGTTCTACTTTTTACAAAGTTACACAGATCTGCAGCACAGGGCACCCTCTCCCCCTGAAATGCTTCATTTACATTCCCATTCCCTAATTTCGTCAGAAAGTGGTGATATCATCAGAGAACATGCAACATGTAATTTATGTGCCTCCCTGTTAGTCTGGATTGAATTATTACCGCAGATTAAATGCGATTGTATCCATAGTGACAGTGTTTACATGTCATCAGGAAGCCTCTGGGTGAGGGAGTCACATTTCTGACACTGGTCGTCAGATGGACCAATCAGAGCAGACTGGGATTTTTGAAAGATATAATAAATAGATACATGATTAGAATTTAAACAGAGGCCCAAATTTCAGTCAAACATACGAATGAACACTTTAGCAAACCTCACTTGAATGGAGACGATGCCTTCAGTAGGTCCTTGGGAACTGTCTTTATTATCATTATTATTATTTATTATTATGAATGATGTATACATGTCTTGTCATTCATACTTTGCTAGGACTTGTGAATGAAACAGGCGCCTGTGCATAATGCATCAAAGGCACTTTTTTAGAGATAGTGTTCAAGTATTATTTTAAGTTATTGAAAGGCAAAAATCCCACAGATCTTTATATTGACGTTAGTAAATATATTGCACTTGAAGTCTTGTAATAGTTATAACCTCCCAAATATCTCAAGTACGCTTTAATGGTGCTGTGTGTAAGATTTCAGTCATTTTCCCGTGACATTAATGAGCCCATTAATGTATATTTACACAAGGAGGGGCTCCTCTACGGGGGCGACCATGTTTTTTACAGTAGCCCAGAGTGGACAAAATAAACATCTTAATGACAACTACAGTCTACCATAGGTTCTCCTGCATGCTCAGTTGGGTGAGTGTGAAATGATGGATACAACATACAACTTCACCTCTAGATATCAAAAAACACACAGCACCTAAATGTTTTTTTTTATTTTTTTATCCATGACCCTTAAATGTATATTTACATGAGATGGGGTCCTCTCTACAGGGGCCGCTATGTTTTCACAGTAGGCCAGAGTGAACTTCTTAATGACAATTGAAATCTACCATAGGTTCTCCTGCATGCTCCGCATGGTGAGGGTGAGGTGATGAATAAAACATGCAAATTCACCTCTAGATGTCTCCGAATTGTACACACTGCACCTTTAAAGAGTGTTCTAGTATTACTTTAAGACAGAAATGCATTTATAGTAAAGATATACATATATATTGACATAATTCAATATATTGCACTTGAACAATTCAAAATGTCCCTCTTTTATAATATTCATAAACTCCCAAATATCTAAGATTTCAGTCACTTCTAAATACGAACACGTAAATTCATTTATTATCAACAAAATATTTCCATGACCCTTAAATGAGCCCATTAATGTATATTTATATGAGGAGCGGGTCTTCTCTACGGGGGCTGCCATGTTTTTACAGTAGCCCAGAGTGGACATACTAAAGATCTTTAGATGTCTTATTTTAATGGCAACTGAAGTCTACCATAGGTTCTCCTGCATGTTCAGACGGGTGAGGGTGAGGTGATGGATACAACCTGCCACTTCACCTCTAGATGTCACCAAATCTCACACACTGCACCTTTAATAAAGCGTTTCTCATTCTAATCAATTTACTTTTTTGGCACAGATACTGACAATGCTTCGTCATGAATCCCGTCAGGATGACTAGTCAAAGCGACTGGTGTCATATAGTTGTGATTCTATCCGTCCCCCGAACGTCATCTGAACGCTGCAGGCAAGAATCGTGTATTTGTCTGACAGCCCGTGAAGGCATCATTTCAATATGAACCATTATGACAGTAAACATGTCACGAATCACCCCCCACAAACTACGGCAGGGTAAAGGGGACACGTTAGCAATATTTGTAAACGCTAAACCCAACTTTGCACTAAGAAAACAGATCTGTGTACCGTGTTTGGCCAGAATGAGACACATATGTTTGTTTAGTGTCAGTGACAGAGCGAACTGTTGTGTTTAAGGTCACTGATGCGCCCTGAAGGGGACTCACACATAATTGTGGAGCCTCAGTTGAAGTTCGCGTTACCGGTGCGAAGGCAATAGTTACATCAGTGACATGAAATATCACTGACACACAAAGTACAAGTCAACCACACCACATTGCTGCCAAGTGAGTATTATCATAAGCTGCTATAAAAGCCCCAGGGGGGACCCTGTGAGGGAAACGATCACTTAACGCCAGAAAACTCCCCTTCAACTCCTCATGTGTGAGGGGAAAGCAAGCAAAGGAACGTGCTGTTCTCCTGTGCTCAAAACCTCGATTGAAAAATCAGCAATTTTGATTCCCGCGTGCATTTTTAACACTTAACAATAAAAATTAAGAAAGTATAACTAATCATCTAAGTGTGTCCGAGCATTTGTTCAATTCGGCTTTGAATGCACAAACATGAAATAACTTAAAGGCAAACTTTTCTCGTCATTTCCCATATTTCCTGTTCCATGTCATGTAAACAAAAACAAGACCGTGGGCGTGAAGAGTGAGCGTCAACCAGTTGAAAAGTTGAAGCATTCTGGTGATAACTCGCTGCTTCGTGGTTAAATTACAAGCCGAATTGTCACGAAGACTCATTCAAATCTGGAAACCTCAAAGTCCTGTTCACCAGTGTGTGTTGCGCGCCAGGAAGCAAGGCAACATAGAATTGGGCAAATTTTGAATGGAGTTCGGCAAATCACCAATTTCCTCTATCGGACATAAAACACATAGGGACAGCGTGGACGCTCATATGAACGCCTGACTCTAGCTGCTAATTCTGTCAGTTTCTGGAAAGACTGTCATTGTTGACGAAAATGCCCCCCCAAAATATGGCACATACCGCATATGTAGGACGAACGCAGGTATCCAAAGGTTATTTCAAGTCCCGGTGCCGGTGCATTCCTCCTCAGCTGGAAGCAGTGTTGATCTCCGTCGGCTAAACTGAGCAGGACGAAGCGCCAGGGTTTAACCTGAAATGACCCGCGATAGTGCAAATCAGGCGAGGGCTGCTGCTGCGCGTGTCTGCGCGTGTGTGCGCCGTGTCTGTGCGTTTGTGAGTGAGTGTGTGGGATCGAGTCTGTGGCGTGGACGGAAGAAACTTAAACATGGAGCCGAAAACAAACGCTAGAAAACGCCACAGTAAGTTGCGGCGCTCCGACGGCTCGCAGCGGGGAATCACAGAGTCGGATCACGAACAGGAACTGAACAGAATAAGCCTCGCCCTCATTACAAACTTCTCCGAGGCGGCTGCGGCTGCTGCTGTTGCGGCTGCTGCTGCGGCGGCTGCTGCTGCTGCTGCTGCGGCGGCTGCTGCTGCAGGAGGAGGCCTGCTGATCCAAGAGTCAACGTTCAACAAACACCAACAACATAATAACAATAATAAGGTATTATTGTTATTATTATTATTATTATTGTTGTTGTTGTTGTCGTTGTTGTTGTTGTTGTTGTTATCTACCATATATTTATCATATGACACGGAATAATTGATGATATTTAATGCCATTAATTAAATCATTTTGAAGGATGACATGATAATAGAAATAAAGATAATAACAATAGCAATAATAATGATATAATGCAGTGATAGTGATCATTATATTTACTATATATCAATCTACTGTGTGAACAAGTATTTTATGCAAAATCTAAGACACTCTCGGTCCCTTACTTGTAACATTAGTGACATAACGTGATTCCCAATGCTAGCTAGATTTGGGCCTAGTGACGTCTTAATACAGACATATTATCGTGCTGTGGTCTGAATGCATTATGCATAAGGTTTATATCAATACTAACGTATGTCACACCAATTAGTCCATGAGCAGTCTGTTGTTTACATGCTACATCTGTTCATTGGCAAATGTTGCTAACATGTTGAATAATATTGTGTCATAGCCAAATGGGGGAAAAAACGGTTTTTCCATGAGTCAATGATTGCACTGCGAGCTTAACCATGTGTGTTTAGCTTCAAAGGATGCCTTCGATGTTGACATCCAAATTTGAATTCATATGCTAACATCCGGTAGCCTGACTTTTCCCCTGGATGTAATGATACTGCTGACATCATTCTAACTCACACTTGAGAGCGGTGTATGACCGTTAGGGAGCGTCTGCGTGTGTATGAGTTCACCAAATCTTAAGCCTGATCGTTTATTGCATGTTGTTCTAATGGTGGGGTCGTTCTATCGCCACGTAGCCTATGTGCTCTGTGACCGCACATTGGATCGATAAAGTCTGCCACGGCTACGATTTGTCTGTTTAATGCAGACCAGGCCATTTCATGTTCTGCAGGCCAAACCCGGACCGTTCCATTGTTCAATGTTGAACGCAGAGTCGTGCACGAGCTGCGCTGTTTTATACACAAAGCTAGACAAAATGAGCCAAAATATGATTTTATTTTGAAATGCTTCTGTTTCCTGAGTGTGTGATTCTGTCAAGTTTACATGCCAGAATGGAGCTCAATCAAGGCCATAGCTACGCCCATAGCCTCCGTTCACAGTGCCCCCCCCTTGCTTTCTTAGCCTTCAAAATAAAAGTCCCACTTTAGAAAACAACCCCTATTCATTTGCAGTCCCATTTGCCTTTGAAATTCATGGATTTCTGTATTTCTAGGCATATGGAATCCGTTTGTATTTATTCTAATGGACTATTATTGTATACAAAACAAAACTCAAATTTTCCATGTTTTGATTCAATCATTACTGTTGAGAAAGTTCTGTTGTGTCAACATCCACTTGAGTTTCTTGATAAGATGGAGTTTGGAGTTCTTGTTACTGAAATAAAGATGTATATAGGTGTTATGTGTGGTGTTTCATTGTGTTCTGTTGTTGTCCTGTGTGGTTTGGTGGGTCTGCCTGCGTTGTGTTGTGCTATGTGTTTTCTTTGTCTCCCTCTGCTGCAAGATCTTCTGTCTACCGGTGCTGGCACACCTGGTTCCCATCATCACCACTCCTCTGTACTGCACTCAAGGTCTTCAGTTCACCTGGTCCCTCTCCTATGAAGAGTCCCATTTGTCCCCACTCTCTCTCTCTTTCTGCTGAAGAGCTCTGTTTGGTTTGTGTTTGTTTCTGATGTCCTATTAGATGTCCTATTAGTTGTTTAACGAGCAGCCTATGTTTTAGTTGTCTTTTGGTTCTAACAGACTTTCTTGTTTTCTTTTACACACAGCAATAGATGACTCGTTTAGACACCCATGGGTCTTCATCTGCCCACATGTAGGTTCACCTACTGTCCAACACACTAGTTTACGGGTGAGCACCAGCCCCTGTATTTTGCAGTGCTTTTCACCTGTCAACATGGGGGGGGGGGGGGGGGGGGTGTTACTTTGGGGGGGGGGGGGTTATTATTTTGGATTTAAGCTTTTTATTTGGCACCACTGGAAGTCCTCTGTTTCCTGTGTTGCGCTAATTCTATTAACTAAATCTTTATTACTACAATGTGTGTTGTGGTTTTGTGTGACTGCATCCTCACTCGTCCAATCTGTTGCACTGTTTGCGCCCTGCTAACCCGAGCCACCAGGGGGTTAACAATGGGTAATG
>JAFBJT010108011.1:38644-63037 GCA_016785325.1 Chascanopsetta lugubris | reverse complement strand
GTTTGTGCTTTATGTCATTATGTAGGTTTGTGTGATTCATCTAGGTAATTAGAAGAGGTCAACGTATGGTTTGGTTGTAACCCTTACTCAACAAAAATACATTTGATCGATATGTACTTTAGATCCAATTATAGTTTTTTTTATTGTTTTAATCAATTGTACTGCAAAACTGCATTTTTTGTACTTATGATATAATATTACAGTAATACAAAAAGTTAAATCGTAACGTACATTTCTGTTATTGTCATATATATTGAAATATATATTCAGAAATATATGATTTATATACGTATTGAACAAATTATATCGACTTGGAATATATTGTAAAATATATAAGAATACATGTTATATGATTAATTGCTGTTCAAATGTTTATGATATATAGGTTTAAGATAAATGGTGTGCATTCTATATATTTTGCAATATATGCAGAAGAAGAAAAGATAAACTGTCTTCTACACTGGACCTGTAACTGGCTGCAATAATGGATTCATTTCTTCTGAACCCTTGAAATAATGTTTTAACAACTTTTGATCAGTGATATGGTCAAATACCTTTTGTGATTCAACAAAATGCAAACAGCAAATCCATAGAAAAAACAATATTTTATGTAATCTCAATTTACACAGAAATTGTTTTATAAAAGTCAAATATATAATATGTTTGTTGAAGACCAGTAATCAATCCAGTTTGATTCCCACAATGCGCCAAATCCACAGGTAGACCATTCAGACAGCTTCTCCATCTTGTCAACATTGACTGAGGACCCTTCCTAGAGGACTCCCGCCTCCTGAGACCTCCTCTTCCTCTGTCCTGCTGAACTGCAGCAGCATCCAAACAACAGAGCGAACACAACCAGAGCCAGAGTCACCAGCAGGAACAACCCGATCACCACCACACCGCCCAGCGCCCACGGCTCCTGGTTCACCCGGTGCAGGAACCACTCCACCCAGTCCTCAGGCGACGCTGTGGGGCTCAGCAGCTCGGATGGTCTGCAGTGGGAGCCACGAAAACACAGAAAAGCTCAGGCAGGAGAAGAATGTGGACATTAAAGCCTTTTTTATGATGATGTGGTTCCATTAGTCCCCACTAATCAGGCTTTATGGAGTCCACAGAGACACCTAATGTCTTTTTCTAAAAGCCAGACAAACGTGTATCACTTTGCTCCACAGAGATCTGCGGATGTTGAAAACTACTATGACCCCTCTTCAAAAACTCACCTGTCCACGGCCATGTCCAGACGAATGGCCTCCTCGCGGCTCAGCGACTCCTGACTGAAAGTGACTGTACAGCAGCGTGTGAGAGAGGTGACGGTTTCAGCGGCTGTGTCCTGATCCACGAGCAGCCCTGCAGCTATTTGACTGCAGCACAAACATGACGGTTTAAAAGTCAGTGTGTGCACAGGAGTCAACACTTCCTGAAAGGTATAACACACAATGAGCAGTGTGGGCACAGCCGAGTGCAGCTCCTAGTTAATGTTTACTCAAAATACTGTGTGCTGCTGGCAGAGGAGAGGTCAGATAGTGAGGTGTGCATACAGCAGCACTGTGTTTTATCAGGTGATTTGAGCTTTTCCCCTGTGTGTTTAAATCAGGGCTCTCAGGTTTGATCAGAAGGTTAGCGTGACAGTGCATTTGTTAAAGGTGTTTCCAGCTGACCTGCGCAAATAGAACATTTGCAGCAAATTGTCAAATGTGGTCATGAATACCTGAGATAGTTCTTTATTCCGCCCAGATTGCGGGAAACAAGACACAAGTAGACGGGGAGGCTAAGATTCTTATTCAAATACACAATTTTTCTAAATATCATACAGTGAGCATTTGTATTTGGAGCCTTATTTACATCATATATCACATTCACAACAATCAATATGCTGCTATAATGTGGATGGAATACTGCTGAATTGATGAAATTAAGAGTAAATGCCATCGTAATGTAAAGTAACATATCAGGATAAAACGATATTAAGTTGTAAATCACACTATACTTGGAAAATGAACGAGTTGATCCAAGAAAAATGGTTTGAATAATTATTTTTGAATGATTTATTTGCAAATTATTGCACACTTCTTACATTTGTGCAACTACCAAAACATACATTTAAAAAAAATACAGAAAATTTGCAAACGTCCTGTGTATCAATATAAAAAGAATACATTTGTAATTGTCTTGAGCACAAATATACAGCTCGGGTAAAACTGCAATTCTTTCTTTCCACCAGCAGGTGGCTTATCGACAACCTTGAACAACAAAGGGATCTGCAGACCCATTGTACATACACAAGTGTATTTCTGTTTTATCTTTCAAAGTCCAGCCTTTTTTTTTTTTTTTTTTTTTAGCTTTTTAACCAAACCCCTCACCCACTGCACTTTGAGGTTTTTGTTGTAGTCAGAGCTGCCGCCCAGTTTCATTGTGTGTGTGACTTGAAAGTGCTGATGATGACACGGTGGATGGAGCCTGTGGGGCCTGCTCTTCCCGTCAGATGATCTGAACTCTGGTGGCCTGGTGTTTTGTCTGTCCATCCATGCAGCACTGGTTACAGGACAGTCCGGTCACAAAGAGCAACATGGCTGGAATGAGATCAGGCACAGTGCAGAGTGAGGTCATGGTGGGGGTGGGTGGGGGGTGGGGGGGGGCGGGGGGGGGGGGGGGGGGGGGTTACAGCACAGAAAAATCAGGGTTTTACACAACCTATGGCTGAAATGATCAAATGGCAGTTCAGAGAAAAGTGCATTGGAATATCAGGCAAGTGATGCAGCTCTCTGGAGAACTTTGGCATCATCTTTGCTCGGACCCGGCTCTTGGAATAGACCTTATTCTGTAGGTGGTCGCCTACAGGGCACCACCTGCAGTTAGGGGGCGCTGCTGCAAGCTCTCAGGATTACAACAATTGAAACAATAAGTAGAATAGAATTAATAATATGATTTGTATCTCCGACTGGTGTCCTTTCCTCATGCTCTTTCTTGAAAATAGAAAATGAACAAACCATTATCTTCCCTAAAGGGCATCAAAATGGCTGGAGCCGGCTCTGATTATGCTAATTGCTTTTCTTTGTGGTCCACAGCTTTATCGTTTGTTTCCCTCTATTTGTTTCCCGAAATGTCAGACAGCAAGATTATAAACCACAGATTCTTCATAATGGGATTAGTCATGAAACACTGCTGCTCTCCCTTCAGAAGTTACTTCATTAAGATAAGGGAGAGTGTTGCGTAACATTGAACTGATGACCACGACTTAAATGATTAACATTGCTGTTTTGTGCATGTTCGACATAAACAAGACGCGCACGCACACACACACACACACACACACACATTTTACACAAGCTTATGTCTAATGAATCTGCATGTATCTGTGGCTTTGTATTATATGATAGTTACATACAGTAATGCCTATTTGTAATTTATTTTGCCTTTTAAAAAATCACACAGAGTATTTTAGTCATTCATATTTCAAATAGCATTGTAAATTCCAGCTGAAGGGACAATTATCGATCACAATGAGCACATTCCGCTAACTATGGCACATCTGCAGTACTTCACCCGATTCAAAACAAAAGGAATAAATCCGTGGATCAAAACAAACACGATGTTCTGGACTCACCAACGAACAGGATGATGACAAAGAAGGCCCCCTGCTCCAGACCACCAGCCTGTGGGAGACCCTGCAGCTTGCTGTGCAGGTTCTGGAGAATATCCAGCACCTCCTCCTTCACACTCATGTTGGGTCTCACACAGGGATGGAGATGGAGCGTATCGACGGAGAAAGGGGGCCGGTGAACTCCTCACACTGCTGCACCTCGAGCAGTCAAAATGAGGTTGAATGAACGAGGACCGTTGTCTGCTGCAAAGAGAAGCTTCTGTGGAGGTAGAAAAAGTTATTTTCATCCGCTGCTCCACCCTCTGCACTTCCACCCTGCAATTACCCCACGGGCCAAACGTCCCAGTGCTCGGAGAATTACATGCAATGTATTTCCACGCAGCCGCAGTCGCAAGTACCGCGGATACATCAGCGCAACCGATTCACCTTTGAATGTATTCACTTGCGCGCGCTGATGTGCGCGTGGAGCGTGTGTGTGTTATGTGTACGCGATACGAGACAAAGGGGCGGTTTGCGTTCGCTCGGCCTCCGCGCACAGGAGGCCGCGCGTCCCACATGTGGGTTTAATTATAAACAAGACAAACTATTTCAGGCCTGACGTCTCAGGGCCGAGGTCTGTCATGGTGACGGCAGCAGCTGTGAGTGGGTGAGCGCCCGGCTGATATGAGACAGGCTCTGCGGTGGATACGGAGGCAGACGGGGGGCGGGGGCGGGGGGGGGGGGGGGCAGCGGACCTCCACNGGGGGGGGGGGGGGGGGGGGGGGGGGGGGGGGTGGCAGCGGACCTCCACCGTGAAGTCATCAAACGCGTTCCCAACACGTTGGTTGGCACCTTAAAGGTGCAGTGTGTACGATTTGGTGAGCTCTGTTGGTCCCTTTCGAGGCTGCAGGAGGACCAATGGGAGCCCTCGGTTGCCGGTGAACCTCCGATGTTTATGTCTGCTCTGGGCTACTGTGGAAAAAAAACGTGGCGAACCCCAGAGGAGTTAAAACAATCAATGAATTCAAATGAATCATTGTAATATTTCACGATAGAATAAGTCACTTTGAGTTCACTTTTGTATTTAGTTTTGATATTCTCTAGTTTTGTATTGTTTGGGAAATAACACCTTTCTAAAGATTTGCAGAGACACTGAGCAGGAACTCATAAACTGGTTTTATTTACATTATTTAATGTCATCATTATCATTACTGTTATTTCATGTCATTTGTGTCATATGCATGGAGTGGTGGTGGGGGTTTGTGGGGGCACCAACCCATAATCTCGCCTTTAGGGCACAGAAATGGTCAAGACTCTTCTAGAATTTGTTGTATCATTAGTGTTGATTCTAAGATTAAGGCTGAAAATATATCTTAGGAGTCACCATGACCTTTGACCCTTGAGCTGCTGCGGCTCTGTCTGGACCATACCATGTGCCAATATGTCCTTGGGAAGTGATGCCAACCCAGTCTCAACCATTTGGCAAGTGGATGCAATGCTGATGTTGGTGATAGCAGGTATTAAACTGCATTTGGTCCTAGAACAAAACGTCTTTGTAAAAATATTGACCATTTATTAAGTTTACACATGTAAGAACAAAGAATGATGGCTCCAGATCTTATATGTGAGTAGTAAAAAAAAATAAAAAAAAATAGAACACTTCAATGTCACAATAAACAAATAGATCCATCCATAAAACCTGGGTGAGGAACAACGGCAGAATATTTCAATCGAAAACATTACAAAAATCAATCATCCTTCATGTAATAGTACGTACAAAGTCTGTTTTCCACTGTGTCACATTCAGGATGAGTTTCACCAGGATACCAGGCATAGTTTTAAACTGTCTCTCTCCTCCACTACACTGCGAGGCTTTTGTTGTTGGAAAGAGCTGCCACACACACACACAGTCATTGTCCTTGCGTTTGATGAGCCTGTGTTGAGTTGCATGGTCCCAGTGACATGGCCCTTTATTCCCCCAACGGGAAATGGACACGGGAATGTGAAGTTTCCTTCACTGACACGGAGAAGAAACGTTTCCTTTCTGGCGGTTCAGGCACAGGCCTGGCGCCGTGGACGGTGACATGATGGATGGAGGCAGTGTTGTCCTCAGACTGGCTGTAGAGGCTGAACTCTGGAGGCCTGGTACTTTGGCTTTTCACAGCAGCAGCAGTGGACACAGGAGAGGAGGACCATGAAGAGGAACGTTGCTGAAAAGAGAGTCAGGACACACGGGAGATGATATCTTTCATTCCATACAGCAGCCCAGCAATAATCCCACCTGACTCTCTTTGTAGAAGTACAGTTACGGGAGCAGTGTGAAAGATTTTGCCCATTTTTGTCACTTCTATTAGGAGGGGGGGGGAATTACAAAAAAATACATGGACATTTTCATAATCACCCAATTAGATTATTATTTCCCATCACCCTTAAATGAGCCCGGGAATAAATATTAGCATGAGGAGCTGGCACTCTCCATGCTGGCCGCCATGTTTTTACAGTAGGCCAGAGTGAATGCTCTAATGCTTTAATGACTAATGCTTTAATGACTAATGCTTTAATGACGACTGAGGGCTACCATTGGTTCTCCCGCACGCTCGGAAGGGTGAGGGTGAGGTGATGGATACAACGTGCAACTTCACCACTAGATGTCACGAAATCTTTCACACTGCACCTTGGATATAGTTGACTTTTTCAATCGAAATGTAATCACAAGAATTAAACTGAGCAGCGGTGCATATTATGAGAGGAGAGAAAATATATTTCCGCGAGGGAACGTGCATGAAACACAACTTCAGATCGTGGTAAATAAAACTCACCAAAGAACAGGATGAGCACGAGGAAGGCTCCCAGCTCCAGAGGACTGGCCTGTGGGAGGTTCTGCAGTTTGGTCGACAGCTTCTGGAGAATGTCCAGCACCTCCTCTTTCACAGCCATGATGTCTCACACTCACAGGGAGGGAGGGAGGGAGGGAGGGAGGCAGTTGGGCAATAACAGGCCTCTGGGGACTTCACAGTGATGCACCTGAAAAGAGCAAGACAATAATGAAGAACTGAGGGTTTCATTATTATTATTATTATTATTATTATTATCATTATTATTATTATTATTATTATTATTATTATTGTTATTATTATTATTATTATTATTATTATTATTATTATTATTATTATTATTATTATTATTATTATTATTATTGTTGTTGTTGTTGTCATTATCATCATTATTATTAATATTGTTGTTGTTGTTATTGTTGTTGTTATACTATCATCGTTTTTTTCTTATTTTTCATTCTTTCTTTGTCTTTTTCAAACATTTATTTGATATGTTACATTAAACTATTCTATTACATCTAGTGTGCTATGTGCTATACTAAACTATACTATACTATACTATACTATGCTGTGCTGTGCTGTGCTATACTGTACAACACTATACTGTACTATAAAAGAAAATAGATTATTGCTATATTACACTATTTCATTACATCTCGTATGCTACGTGCTATACTATACTAAACTATACTATACTATACTATACAACACTATACTATACTACAAAAGAAAATAGATTATTGCTATATTACACTATTTCATTACATCTAGTATGCTATGTGCTATACTATACTATACTATACTATACTATACTAAACTATACAACACTATACTATACTACAACAGAAAATATATCGTTGCTATATTACTCTATTGTATTCCATCCACTATGCTATGTGCTATACTTTACTGTACTATACCATTCAGTCACTGTACAAAAACAAAACAAGGGCTCTCTAACCCGAACCCGAACCCTCACTGTCTCCACCTGTGTACTGGAATATCCAGTGACTCGCCGTGAACACATGTACTACACCTGCTCTGAACTCCACATCCATTACAGACGGACATTCAGATGTTGTTGATGCGTGGAGAGTTTCAGGAAGTATGTTTGCAACAGCAGGCACCAGACCAGCAGTCACCACACACTTTTCTTTGCTGTTTTTGCTTTTGGTGACTTTCACATCACGTTTGTCTCGAGGAGGTCTATCTGAGCCTATCCTGTTTTTTTTTGTTTTTTTTTAAACCTAGATACAAACAAACTATAATAATAACAAACGACGCGCTGATTTATCATTCAATGTGCTACTTCTGTAAAAACGCCCACAGATAAATGGGGTCAGACCCTTTGGTTCCTGTCTCCTCCAGTGGATGTTGTAAATAGCAACCACCTGCCAGAGTTCGTCTGAGGAATGGCTGCTCCGCAATCCCCTCTTCACCACCACCACCTTCCTCTGCACCCTCACATCATGTTTCACGAGCAGCCATGGACCACAACATGCAGCTGGACCCTGATCGTAACTAAGAATCATGTTTGGAGCCTTTTGCTCGCAGTACAAACGCACACCGGAAAAGAACATGAGAACACAACCGGTTCTTGCAATGCGCTGAAAACCTCTGGAGGGAACCAAAGTACAAATGGTAAGAAATAAACGTTTCAAAGTAGAGCTGAGAGGTCAAAACAAGCTCATACCTCTTGTGCACGTGCACTTTGGTGAGGGTCACAGTTTCCTCTAGTTGACTGCTCTCAGGGAGAAGAACCTCTCACTTGTCCATGGAACCGTCGCCCACCCTGAGCTCCACACACCCCTCGCCCTCCATGTTTCCGGCCTCCTCCTCTCCTATGTGTTTGTCTTGAGGTTGTTTGTGGCTGGGCCTGTTGCTGCTGCTGCTGCTGCTGCTGCTGCTGCTGCTGCTGCTGCTGCTGCTGCTGCTGCTGCTGCTGCTGCTCTCAGGCTCTTCATCTAATCAGCCTGCTCCATTTCACAGAGCAGGGCCTGGAAGTTTGGAGGTAATCTGACTCTCCGGTTCGATTCAGCCGCGCAGCAACTGTTCCTCCTCCTCCTCCTCCTCCTGCTGCTGCTGCTGCTCCATGCATGTGTGAGTGTAACTGACTTTCTCTGGCTACCAACTCCTGTTCTCAGGGAGTCTGTCTGCAACCCCCCCCTCCTCACCCCCTCCTCACCCCTCCCCCCTCTGTTTCACCCTCCCTCTCTCCAACCACCTCCAACCAAGATGAACTGCTGCTTGTCTGCTGCTGGCTCTCACTCCCCCTCACCCTCTGTGCTGTGTGTACATCTGAACACTCACTCCCTGTTTTCCCTTCCCTGTTGCTGAAGACCAGCTGTGCCAGGGCCCCCCGCCCTCCTTTTTTGTCTTTAGTTACCGTGGCGACGAGCAGCCTAAAAGGAGCCGGGGTGGGTGCGTGACTCCCATCTGGTGTCCCACATTTCTCAAGTGCATGTGTGGAGTGTGAGTTCCCTCTCCGGCCACCGGGCAACCGAGGCGGGACGTCCTGTGTCACAGGAATGAAGCCAGAAGATCAACAAACACAGAACCTTTGGGTTCCGCTGGTGTGTTGGCTTTGATTACAATAAACTGAGTGTGTGCGTGCGTGTGTGTGTGTGTGTGTGTGTGTGTGTGTGTGTGTGTCCTAAAGGGTATTTGGCCTTTCTAAGCTCGGTCCATTCCTCCCACATTGGTCGTTAGTCATTTCCTTACACCTTATCAGGACACAGCACAGAGTTCCTCCTTCCCTCGCTGTGGTGTAACAACGGCGACGTGGTGAAACTGTAAGAAGTTGTTCGCAAAGAGCTACTTCTTTGCACATCCGTCTTTTGAAATAAGCGTTCGGTCGGTGGGCGTCTCCACCCACTCCTCCGATCCGCTCGTCACCGTCACTTAAACACGCACACGCCCGACCACTGAACTTCACCCATCCCGAAAGAGCCGAGGGCGAGAACAGGAAGAAGTTTGTCTCCATTTGAAGGTCCGGCCTTGGATGTACATAGTATCTTTATTGTCATTTTCAAATCCTTCATGTTGGTTGGTCATAAGATGAGATCACTGTGGCAGATCCAGCCAGCAACCTGGGAACGACCCCCCCCCCTCCCCCCCACTGTGATGCTATTTATGTTAATGCCTTTGTCATTCATTGCAGAGGTCAGTGGCCTGTGAGTGAGTCGGGATTCATGGAGTGCAACAATGGGCTGATTCGCACGGACCCCCCTGTGAATGGAGGCCCACCGAGTCCGTGTCCACGGCCGCCTGTGTTTCTGCGTAACGTGAGGTCGGTGTAACACCGCGACCTCTGATGCCGCCAGACACGGAGTCGATGCCCGAACTTTAGTCGGCGGGATCGGCTCTGCAGCGTCGCCCCCACTTCCGTTCGAACGGCGATACGTGAATCGTAAAGAATTCAAAGTCGTCCCCCGTGACATTAACGTATTCGCCCGTAAACGTGCTCATGAATCAATTTGATAAACGATCTCAACTCCCATGACCATTCAATCAACTGTGTTGATCAGCTCACTGATTAACTGGATGAACTAATCATTTCACCGCTTTGCATCAAGAGAGCTTTCCAGTTCATACTGTTCTGGGAGTCATGTCATGTCATGTCATGTCACCGTGTCTGAGACACAGGGAATTTCTACCAGTGTCAGGGCCAGTGGCCATCAAGGTCCAAGTGGGATTCGAACCCGTGACCTTTGGATCCAAAGGCGACCCTAACCATTGAGCCACTGGCACCACTGTTCCAGGAGAAAGTAGAGTTAATATAGATCAATCAAACAATCTTCAAAAACAAGACACAGGCAAAAACTGATTGTCCCATCCAACAGATGGAAATGGATTACAATGTATGGCACTATATGCACCGTAACATGCATATATGTGTGTGTGTGTGTGTGTGTGTGTGTGTGTGTGTGAGTGTGTGTGTGTGTGTGTGTGTGTGTCAGTGTAAGCATCTTACTTGAATGCAGCAACAAACAAAAAAAAGCGGTGTCTTAGTGGATATTGATTTTCCCTTATCTGTTATAGTGATGTCATTTGCTACCTAACTCTCACGAATTGCCCCTGGTGGGGCAAAAGCTGGTGACTCACATGTTTCAAGGTAAATACCATGAGATGATTGAAACCATCAATTTGAATTGTAAAGCTCTAAAACAAAGACGCATTCAACTCTTCGCAGATGTGGCTTTCAAATTGCATTTCTTATATAACCCTTTGTTCATGTTATCGACAGTGAAGTGTCGCCAGAGTTCACAATGCGACTGTGCAAATATGTGTGTGTGTGTGTGTGTGTGTGTGTGTGTGTGTGCGCGCCCGCGTGCGCTATTCTCTATGTGGCAACGACATGCAGGGAACTACATAAACACTAACTAAGTACAGGTCAGACCCTCCTCTGCTGCACCCTGCAAAGACCCCATACCAGTCATAGCAACAACAGCTGCTATCGATAAGGCGGCCATCTCTCTGTCTCTGTCTGTGTGTGAGTGTGTCTGTTTCCAATCAGTCAACAACAATCTGCAGAAGACACGATCGGCTCACACGATACCGCTCTGACGACACCGCCGTCGCACACAGACGCACATGTTGCTGACCCCTGTCAGGAGGCCGTGAGGGTTTCAACACAGCGGTAAACCAGTGACCACATGACAAGGACTAACGGTACTTTATCAGTGTATGTGAAGAACAAACAAACACCCCCCCCCTCTCTCTCCCACACACACACACACACACACACACACCCCCATCCCCACGATATTATTCCAAAAGTACAAACTAATCTGCAATGGAGGGAACCACATCTAAGCTACAGGTCGAACTGTTGTTTGGATATTTACATATGTTTGAATTTCAGTTTGCCACTGTGAGAGCAGAATGTGCTGCATGAGCAGCTGGAAGCCCCATTCACTTTAAAGGTACAGTGTGAAGGATTTGGGGGGATCTACAAGCGCAAACATTTTCTGTATCCATAGTTATGTTTTCATCAGCACATGACTCATATGATATGTATCATCATTACATTATTGATATTATTGTTGTTGTTATTCTATTATTATTATTATTATTATTATTATTATTATTATTATTATTATTATTATTATTATTATTATTATTATTATCACCATTATTATTTCTTATCGTAATGAGACATGTACTTCTTTTAACTTTTAGCATTGTCATATTTTCTGAAGGCTGTTGGGTTGGAAGGGGAAATGAGATGAGGGATTCATTGTGTAACGTCAGCTCGAAATGCCACCGAATTCTACACATGGCACCTTTAAAAGATTCAATTATTAAGATATTCATAAGATAAGAATCCCTGTATGTCAGAGATCTGTAAGTCAACAGATGATCTGCATCAAGTCCAAATCTCCGAAGCAGAATGGCACGACCACGTGTCATCATCTCGCCATCTAGTGGTGTGAAGACGATGTAACACCACTGGAGCAAACTGAACGATGTTATTTGCTAGCACTTAGCTTCAGCATCTCCTAGTTTGAGTCTACACTAACAATCCACATGTCATGACTCGGCATCACTGCAACACGTGTTTTACATCATTCGAATTTCATGAATTGACTGCAAGAAAACTCAAAGTAGCCCAACTCTGTTGACATTGTGTGACTGATTTCACAAGGCAAACCAGTCAAAGTCACCTCTGGATCTATGACATCATCAGCCTCCCATCCATGAGCACCTCGGGTTATGTTCAAACATCAAACCTTGTGAGCCAACTTAAAGAAGTTGCAGACAAACACTTTAAGTGAAACGTAATGTTCAAATTTAATGTAGTTGGGATGGTGTAAGGTGTTAGTCCCACATCCCCTCCCCACAATCTGAGGCCCAAACGATTCTGATTTCAGCTCGGGGCATTCTGCAGTACAGCAGGTCATAGGTTCATGCCTCCTTCACGTTAGTGGATGGTACAACTACACAAGCTGGAGCTTCGTCCCAGGCTTAACAACCTGCAACTATCAAGTAGAAGCCTGGATGAAGGGTGAGGTGACTGTGTGTTGCTTCACGGCCCCAGGTGTTGCTTTAAACCACCGTTTTGGGAAATTTCCCTCATGGCCCTTTAAATGTGCAGCGTGTGCGATTTCAGGCATTTTTGTCACTTCTACTGGGAGAAAGAAAATGGCAAAACAATGACTTGCTGTTTCATGAATTTATAACCACCCAAATGTATTTTATTCCCCCATTACCCTCAAATGAGCCCATATGTGGGGTGGGTCCTCTCTTTGGGGGCCGTATGTTTTTACAGTAGCTCAGAGTGGACACACTAAACATCTTTTAATGACATAGGTTCTCCTGCATGCTCCGGAGGGTGAGGCTGAGGTGGACACAACATGCAACTTCACCACTAGATGTCACCAAATCTTACACACTGCAACATCACAATATAACATTTAAACATCATATTCATTTTTTTTCCCCACTGCCGATATCTGATGATGAGGTGTTTTCACATAAATAAACAAGATATTTCAGCTTGGTGGCCAAGTTGCTACATATGTATGACTTCACCTCTTGATTCCGCTAAATGCAGGTGGAGACTTGTTGTAAATAAACAGTGTAGGTAGTTTTTATTTTATTTTCATAATAACTAACTGGCATTATAATCATTTTGGCCCTTATTGCCAGGAGGGGCCCCAAACCCTTCTGAAAAGTACAACACTGGATCGTCCGAGCGGCACGTGAACGCACCACCGCCGTGCAGCTGAGGAGGAGACAGGAGAGGCGGCAGCTGCGGTTGATGCAACATCCGCGCCGCTGCCACGTCCGAAGGATCCTCTGCTGCGGCTCTGCGCGCCGGGATGGGCCGGTGCCGGGCGAAGATGGAGGGGTGACGAGGGGGAGAGAAAGGGGGAGTGACCGACGAAGCACGGCGGAGGAGAGGAGAGGGAGGAAGGAGGAAGGAAGAAACGCGTCGAGACACAAAAACACTCCGCGCAGCTCCCGCTTCAAGGAGCCTCCTGCCGCCGCCGCCGCCGCCGCCGCCTCCTGGAGGAGCACACCCGCCGGAGAGCTCCATTGTTCGGACACCCACAGGCGCGTCTCCCCGGGCTTTCTCAGGACCACGCGGGTCACCCATGCTGAGCGCGGGCATGATGGACGAATTCGTGACCGAGGAGGAAGAGCCGTGGTACGACCAGCAGGACCTGGAGCAGGGTGAGAGCACAACACTCCCCCCCCCCCCCCCCGGAGGAAGGAGGGGAAAAAGTCTGTCACCGGGGGCGGGAGGGGGGAAGGAGGGGGGGGGGGGTGTTAGACGCCTGTTTGTGCCGGTTCCGGTGTCGTCACTTGAATGTGATGAGCTGTAAAACAATGCAGGGCCACGGTGCCAAGCGAGGCCCTGTACCCGGGGACCGCACCGCGCATCCTCCTGTTGTCAGGATGTAAACCAGGGAAGCCCCCCCCCCCCCCCCCCCCCCCCCCCCCCCCCCCCCCCACCCAACCCCCCCATGGGCCAATTTCGCTAGTGATTGAAAATAGTCGATTAACCGATCAGTGTGACGTCACAGCAACCAAATCTTCACCGACTTCATTGTTATCTGTGTTTTGGCTCGTGAGGAAATCTGATGTCCTCAGTTTTTTTAGTATGATTTTTTTTTATCAATATATATTTATACATGATACTATGATCAGTTGTGATCATCTATTCAGTGGGTAATGATTATAGAGCATTTGTATATTTATATTTTACTGACTGAACTGCTGAATGCTTTGTGTATAGATTCATTCATGTTTAAGGCTGGATGACATCACTAAAGGTAAGATTCAGATCAGTTGGTGTCAATAAATATAAAGATAAGATTAAGTTAGAAAAAGATTTACTTCATTAACGTTTAAGAACATTTCTGTGCCATTTTGCTATGATCAACATACGGTAAAATACAATTCAGAGAATGGAATAAAACATATCATAACAATATCATTATTATTATTGTTATCCTCATTAATATTCATTATATAATTGATCTAATGCAAGATACTGTCGGTAACAGGAAGTGATTATAATAGTAGTAACATGGACTTTTGTACACGATATACTGCAACACCACAGTATAACGAAAACATATTATACAATATAATAATATTACACATTCTTAATGTGTACGTCAATTATATACATTTGAAAAGTGGAACATCAACCCTCTTATTCTTAAAAAAGTGTACTAATGACATTTATTAACTGGCCCTTGATATTTAATTAGATTCCTAAAGGAAAATATGAATCAGGTTAGAATGCAACAAAAGTTTCCCAGACGTATTTGATCACTGACGCAAATTGGATTTCATCACATCGATGCGCGATGAAGTTGGAATCATGGGATTTCCATTTAAATGGGGATTTGTGTGTTAAGTCTCAGTTAAAGGAAACGAATGGCCGCCAGCCAGCTACATTTTAGAGGAGGCCATCTTCTCTCATCAGGGACCAAACATTGAAAATGGAACATTGAATTGACCACATACCATTTTATGATTTGTTTGACTTTTCACAGTTTTAAAGGTCAGTGAAAACAATGGTGCAGTAAATGTTTGATCAGTAATGAGGAATGAAGGAGCTGCAGTTTGACCGTGTCCAAAAATGACTCATCAGTCTTCAAAGACGACCAAGGACTCGATGCCGTCCTCTGCATTGCTTCCCTTCATATCCTGTCTCTCTCTCTCTCTCTCATCCCTCCCTCTCTCTCTCTCTCTTCATCTCTTATTCACTTGCTCTTGCCAAGTTACTCTAATGGCACATTTCCGTTTGGCTGAGGCCCTGGTGCTGATGCAGGGGGTTTACACAAGACCGACGTACGTCCAGGGACAGACATGGTGCCGTCTTTCCTCATCACCCCGTCAGCGCACCCGCGGGTACAAGTGTATCCTCCTCACGAGGGTTTTATCATCGGAGATGGTGAACGAGACGAAAAGATGGCTGCGTTTACGGGGCAGAGAAGGCGTTGGAGCTCTCGGAGAGTCAGGGTGCCGATGGCCTGAGCTGGTCCTCAGCGGCGTGACATTTCAGGACGCCACTCGTCCTTCGGTGAGAGTTTTCGGTGTGAAAACAGTGAGTGAGTCATCCAGCGGAATGTCAGCCACGCCATCATTTCACATTTCAAGTGTTGGCGCAGAAACGCGCAGAACGGCAGACGTGTCGTTTGGACTGAGCCGATGAAAGCGGAGCAAACACAGCTCCGGCTCCGGCGGCTGAGACCGGAGGCGCTTTGGCTCCACTTCACGTCCGAGGCGAGGCTTCCTGGACTGGACGAATCCCTCCGAGTGCAGCTTCATAAGTGCTCATGTCGGGGGGGGCGGGGAGGGGGGGGAGGGGGGGCCCGAGAATTTAAGAGCAAAGCCTGAAAACCCCGATGAGTATCGCCGCACTAAGGAACACATCATCCAGTGCATTCGATGAGTTTAGAACACAGAACCCTCCTTCGCAGAGCAGCAGTAAATAATTAATTTCCGGCCGCCGAGTCTTGAATCTTCAATCGTCTGTGTTTGGAACGTCTGGGCTGCGAGACGGGAAGGAAGGGAAGAGAGGAGGCCTTGTTTTCCACATTCCAGTGATCCTCATGGGCGACATGCACCTTCCACGACGCGCGTCTGTGGAACTCATCACTCTCAGCAGGAGAAGAGGGAATAGGTCCGTGCAGGTTGAGCGTGGAATGGTGTTTATGCTGTTGTTGTTTACACTTTGTGAGTGTGCGGTGCTCCCACAGCTGTTCCCCGCATCATGCAGGAAACATCCCCGTCCCCCATGTTTACATCCCTGATCCCCCCCAGTAGTAAAAGAGGACCCTACTAAACATCCTATTAGTTTGAATGAGAGCTGAGGGCTGAGGTTCTTCTACGTGTTCAGAAGGGTGAGGTGATGGATACAACATGCAACTTCACCTCTAGAGGTCACCAAATCTTACACACTGCACCTTTACATCACATCAAGCTGCATCAGACACAGTCATGGTTCAGTCTCCTACATTCCTTTTTATGCTAACGTCTATTCATTTCCCGGTGGGGAACGTCTTGTAAATAGCATCCCATATAAAACCATAACTCTGTCTTTGTGCCAGGACTGAAAATCCACTTTGTTGGTTTTGTGTCATCTCGCTCAAACAAATGGATTTAAAGGTGCAGTGTCTAATACAGGGTGTCCATTGTGTGAGAAAAAACAACATGGTGGTGCATCGTGGAAAGGACCCGCCCTTGTTGACATACAGATCTTCTTTCATATAACGGAGTATACTAATTGAATGATAATTTCACCTGAATCCCCCCCCAAAACTAGCCGGCTGCACGGGTTAGGGTTTTGTCTTGTGGGGGGGTCTCGGTACGGCAGCCATCTTAAGGACGAAGCACGTCGGTTTGACAGTGGTGATTGAAGAAGCCATCTTTGTTTACCTCGATCATTCACCTCTCGGCAAAGGAGGCGAGCGCCAACAGAGCAGCCTCAAACCACGCCCCCAAACTGTAGGTGTAGGCGTCGGCAGCCTGTCCCGCCACGGCCCAGTGGACCCCGACTCCTTCACGGAACAGCTCAGCGTCTACGGCCCTGCGCCGGCAGACACCCCAGGGTGCCTCACTGTCTCCCGCGAGGGGGTCGGAACCGACGGAGCCTCGTGCTGAACACCGGGGAGTGCGGTACTTTTCCAGGATCCCCTCGTCAGCCCTTTTGTTTACCTTCAAACATTGACAGGCTTGGAGATCATGTGACACACCCGCTGGCAAATAGGTTTATTTGAACCTGCGGCGTCACCTTCGGCTTCAGCGTGTTCACCAGCGGTGTGTCTCCTCACTGCCGCGCAGCCGTCTGCGCTTAGATCGTGTTGATCCCGTCTCGACCTGCACTTCCAGAACTTGGAAACAGGGTTTTATTTTTATTTTTATTTTTTTCTTCGACGTTCGCACCAACGCGCATGTTGTGCAGCATCCTCTCTCAGACGCTGTCTGTGTCTTGCCCGAGGGCACGTCAGCACGCCGAGGATTGCATTTGAAAAGACGTGGCGAGGTGGAAGACACCAGGTGTCTCTCTGATCCAAAGCGCAGCGGCCTGTCCCCTCTCCCAGTGATCAATATTCACCTTCAAACACAAAGCCAGGTCTGCAGAGGAACAGGACTTCATTCGCCTCCTTTATTTATTTATTGATTGATTGATTTTTTTTTTTTTGCATGCTCACCAAACCAGGATTTGCTGCATCACACCCTGAAATGTAGGCCAGCAAAAGCGCCGAGTCGGGGACCGGAGGTAGAAAACCGAAGGAGGGCGACACGTGCTGTTTCCGACTCGTCTTTCGATGGAAGCGCCCAAATAAAAGCCATACTTGTGGCGACCGCCGGGGAGGTCGTCGTCCCTCGTGCCGACGCCCCTCTGCGCCCTTCATGCTCGGCCCCCTGCAGGGAGACGGGCGGCAGGGACGACAGCTGTCTGTCTCTCTGTCTGTCTCCCTGCTCTCTAACCGAAGCAGCCCAGCGCAGACGGACCCTTTAATCATGCCGTTATACCCTCGCCCAGAATAGAACAATGTGCTCCATTAATCCTGACAGCAGGTCATCACAAATGTGCGTCTGCGGTGTGTGAGATTAACTTCACACTTTTCCTCTTCCCCTCTGAATCCTCGCTCCCTTAGGGAGGCGTTATATTTCTAGGTTTGCCTTCGTCTGTGTGTGTGTGTGTGTGTGTGTGTGTGTGTGTGTGTGTGTGTGAGTGTCCAGTTCAGTCTTCTCAGCACAAGATCTCAAGAACATCCTGTCACAATTCAAAAAGTTCATTTTTCAACATCCAAGTGCTTCCTGTGTGATCCAGCAGAGGGCGCTGTGAGTGCAGCTTGTTTGTTTGAATGGCCCCTTGGACCGGCCGTAAAGAATGGCCGTGCTGTTTATTTTATTTTTGTTTTTTTGCTGCATAAATGAAGAGAAATAGAAAGCAGCTGATTCTGAAAAGTGGCGTGTCAAAGTGAGAGTGAGCTGATTCGATTTTGGAGCGCAAAGGTCAAAGGTCAAAGCCGCTGCGGCCTCTCAGAGCATCCGACGGCTCACAAATCCTTCGAAGGGATCGTTTCAGATTTGATGTACGTGTTCACCCTGTCACCGCGTCCGCACAAATCTGTTTTTAGGCCTGTGGATGAAACATCGGCGCCACTTGTAAGACAAAAGACACAAACCTTCTCTCAGCTCCAAGGATGAGTCGATTGGAATATGAAGGTCTCTGACGTAAGAGAACAGGTGTTAAAAAAACATTCATTCAATCAAACGTCCTCCGACGCATTCTGCTAAAAGACAAACTGTCAATGGAAAAACACAAAATCATCTTTTCAAGCAGGTATTGAACTTTCATCTTTGATCAAAATAGCTCGACATATCTGTGCTTTGCTTCAGACGGTGTCATTTCCCATGTCTGTTCTTTATTATTATGGGATGTCTGAGTGCAAATCACTGGGCCTGGGCTCGGCACTGGATTGTGGGAACAACGTTGGGCCCTGTTCATCCACGAGCCTCATACGTGAACGCTGTCGTTAACTCCCCTCTCCGCCTCCTCGTTTTTGTCTTCATTAGATTTCTCTGTAACGCAACGAGCCAATCAGAGAGCAGAGGAGGAGCCCGTGCCTCGGGGGTCTTTGTCCTCAGAACCTAATCACTGTAGGTCGCAGCTGCGTGAGTCCAATCCAAGTGTTGTTGCTGGAAGGATGAGACGCGGGAGAGGGGATCCTTTTAAATGTGGCGTGACGGCCCACTCAGACTAATGACTTCACTGATTAGATCCGGGGGGGGCGGGGGGTTAAAGGTCAAAGGTCATCATGACCTCACGAGTCTGGGAAACTGCACGCAGACTCAACCACTTTGTGTTGCTTCTAAGTTGAGTCTTCCTTTTATCACACATGTAAAAAAAACAAAAAAAACAACAACAACATGCATTATCCAGCCTTTTTCGCTTAAAGGTGCAGTGTGTAAGATTTGGGACATTTTTTGCCCATTCATGTACATGTACATGAGGAGTGGGTCCTCTCTAGGGGGGGGCCGCCATGTTTGTACAGTAGCCCAGAGTGGACATACTGAACATCCTTTGTTTTAACGTCCACTGAAGTCGACCACAGGTTCTCCTGCATGTCCAGAAGGCTGAAGCGATGGATACAACACGCAACTTCACCTCGAGATGTCACCCGATCCTGCACACAGCACCTTTAATATCCCTTTATCGTAATTCTGACGGGTGGGGGGTCTTTATGTCACTCCCCAACTCTCCAGACTTGCACTTGGCAGCAGAGCTGGGCAAGACTCTGCTGGAGAGGAACAAGGAGCTGGAGGACTCGCTGCAGCAGATGTACATCACCAATGAAGAGCAGGTCCAGGAGATCGAGGTATGAATCGTCAACACGGAACTGACGGGAGCTTTGTGTTTACTTTGGTTCAAAGACCCCTAGTGGCCAAAGTAAGGTATTGTGCCTGAGAGTTCCAGCGTTTGCCTGACGAATGATAAACGTCGTTCGCCTCCTTGTTCCCTTTCTTTCTTTCTTTCTTCATGAATCTACATGTGATGTAGAACAGTCTCTTTCTGTTTCATCACATCGACAATGACGGCCTCAGTTACTCCCCTTTTTCAGAGGTTTTAAGTTTGATCACGTGACCGACCGAGAGTAACCGTCACAAAAGGAGAAAAGGGGGAGTTTGAATATTTTGTGTAAAAGCCAAACTCAGTGAGCACGTGAATGATATATCAAGAGCAGCCACCTAATGTTTCTTGCTGAATAAAAAGATTAAATAATGAATCAAATCCATTTAAAGTCCTAATGAATAAATATGAAATAAATAATTTTATAAAGTAAACAGTACACAATAAATGTATGACGTACGGTCACATTCTTGCAATCAAGAGAGCCGTTGCCTCTTTCCCCCCTCTGTTGCTGCCTTGACTCGGTTGTTTTTGTCTTAAAGGTGCAGTGTATAAGATTTTGGTGACATCTAGTGGTCAAGTGTCGTATCCATCACCTCAAGTGACAAAAATGACAGAAATCCTACACGCTGCGCCTCGAGGGGGACTGTGACCAGTTGTTCAAACAAAGCCCCTGTGTGTGTGTGTGCGCGCGCGCGTGTGTGTGTGTGTGTGTGTGTGTGTGTGTGTGTGAACCAGTACCTGTCGAAGCAGCTGGAGGTTCTGCGGGACATGAACGAGCAACACGCCAAAGTCTACGAGCAGCTGGACGGCACGGCCCGAGAGCTGGAGCACACCAACCTCACCCTGGTGACGGACAGCAAGGTGTCCCAGCAGAAGATCGAGAGGTCAGAGACACCCCCCCCCCCCCCCCCCCCCCCCCCCCCCCCCCCCCCCCCACACTAAATGCCCCCTCTTCCTCTCCTGCTTGCAGATTGACAGCCACCATCGAGGCCCTGCAGAGCCAGGTGGAGTCTCTGTCGGGGCAGGTGGAGCAGCTGCGCTCCATGGAGCAGCTGCGCGTGCGCCGGGAGAAGAGGGAGCGCCGCAAGACCATCCACTCCTTCCCCTGCCTGAGGGAGCTGTGCACGGCGCCCAGGTGCCCCCCGCCGCCGCCGCCGCCGCCGCCGCCCGTCACAGGGGCCGTTGCTGCGAAAGCGTGCCTCACGTTTGTGCTGTGCCCCTCCCCAGGTACGAGGATGAGTTCGTGGTGGGCAGGGCGGAGAGCTTCAGCGTGGACGCCAAGCGCCCGCCGTTCGAGGAGGAGAACCGCCACCTGAGGGAGGCGGTGTCGGCCCTGCGAGCCGCCGCGCGCACCGAGAGGGGCCGGAGAGAGGGCGTGGAGAGGGAGTGCAACCTGCTGCTGGCCGAGTACTCGCGGCTGCAGACGCGAGTGCAGGTGCGGTGACGATTCACGCTTTGTGTCAGTGCGAGGGGGGAGCCGTCATCCTTGTTGTTCTTGTATCATCACAAAACAAGTAGAAGGGGAGCGCGCTAGTGTCTCAAAGTTTGTCTTGGCTCCTTTGTTTTGCGTCCCCCCCCCCCCCCCCCCCCTTTTTTTTTTGGCCCCCCCCCCCCCCCCCCCAGGACGCCGAGGGCTGCCAGGCTCGGGTACGGGAGCTGGAGGTGGAGCTTCAGGAGCTGCAGCAGCTTCGTCGCGCTCGCACGTTCCTGCTCGGCGGCGAGGACGACGGCGTGACCCTCACCCAGACCGTCCTCAACAACACTCCCGAGACCGACACCTTCCTGGGGGCGGAGGTCCCGGAGACCGGCGGAGGGGTGAGGGAGGACGGCGAGGGCGGGCGGGGCGGCGAGGGGGCGGCGCTGCCGGAGTCCAACCCCGTGCGCAAGAGCTGCAGCGACACGGCGCTGAACGCCATCGTGGCTCGGGACGCGTCCGGCCGCCGCAGGGGCAGCTACGCCCTCCACGCCAACAGCGTGAGGAAGAGGGGGATGTCCATCCTCAGGGAGGTGGACGAGCAGTACCACGCCCTGCTGGAGAAGTACGAGGAGCTGCTGGGGAAGTGCAGGCGCCACGAGGAGAGCCTGTGTCACGCCGAGGTTCAGACCTCGCGGCCGGTCTCCAGGGACCCGTCCATGAAAGACTGCGCCATGGGGCCCACGCCGGTGCCGCCCCCGACTCCCACCCAATCCCCCTCCACCCCCGAGGCCATCGAGAGCATCAGCAAGCAGGTGGAGGCGGTGGACAAGCGGCTGGGACAGAACACGCCAGAGTACAAGGCCCTGTTCAAAGAGATCTTCTCGCGTATCCAGAAAACCAAGATGGACATCAAAGCCACCAAAGCTGCTAAATCCAGCAAATCTGGCAAATCTGGCAAATCTAGCAAACACTAACAATTCACCGATTAGCCGACGCTTGTGTGTCCGCTCAGGATGTGTGGAAACAGTCTTATAGAGGGTGCTACGGCAGAAATGGCTTGGCATAGTCCAGTCCCGCTGCGTTCATATGCGTTTGTTTTTGTTTGAAAACACATCAACTCGTTTGTTCTCCCTGAAATCTCCCGATTTCAGGAAGTGACGACGGAGACAGTAAGACCTCTGGCTGAAGGGGTCATTTTGGAATGCGACGCAGCTTGTGTAGATCGGTCAGGCCCCGATCAGGCTCTGGATAATCAATTACATGCATTGCCAACCCTAGTTGTCTTTGCTAACAGCTAGTGCGATCATTGCCAGTACGCCCAGTGTATGTGAGCGGTCGTGTGAGGTGCTTTGGGGTGTCGCAGTACGAGTAGGATTCAAACTTATTTTTTTGGGTGGAGACGCGTTTGGACGGAGATGGTTTTTATTTGATTTGATTCTTTTAAGTGCTGTTTTCAAACAAAAGCATAGTCATTTGGATGTAGTTTTATCATCGGCGATCAAATGAGACTGCATGGCTTTAATCCAGAGGTCAAATCTTCCAGCTTCAGCAACAGTCGGACTTGCATGTGATCAATTTTCAAAGGGCGGAAGTGAGTGATATCCAGTATACGTTAACACTCTTCAGAAACATGCCTCAATAACCTCGGCATACTTATACTAGGCCGCCGAAACACAGTAACGGCAACATGGCTGTCCTGCTCACGAGTGCACCAAACATTAAGGCTTCACTAGGAAATCGCACCAGGAACGTGAGTGGATCTCAGAGATGAACACAAATTGTATCTGGTAGGTTTAATATTATCGACCACTAACATTTTTAGACTTACGTAAATTCTGTATATCACTCGTGGATATCTTATAAGAGACTGGATAAAAAAAGAAAAAAAAGAAAAAAGAAAAGCGACCCAGTGGCCAAAAGTTGGTACTGCGACAATCGTGTTGGTCCCACGTTGCCATGTAGCTCGAAAGAACTTGTTCCCCGTGGCAACAATGGGACGTTTGTCGACCAGCAGACTTCAATTCAGTATCGTTACTTATATCCTCCACAGAATCATTCGGTTAATCCAGATTACAAATTCACCTTGACTTACATTTCTCTAGATTGTAATGACCGGGCGTCAGAGCCGCAGGGTGAGAAATTCAACCGCTCTACAGGCCGAACATCACGGAAGTACGAATATGCAAATATGACTTTTTGTGGTCCATCAGCCTGTGAGCAACTTTCACTGGAAGGACGGCTCTTATGATACATCCATGGCGTTGATCCTTACACTTATTCTGTTCACGTTCAAGTTCTGTGTTTGGAGAAGTCTTTGGGATCAAGAGAACGTAGTAACAGTTGGGTCGTAACCTACAACGCAAACTCGAAATTTCATCGGTAGAGATCCAACGGGACCTTTTAACGACTTTAGTGTCAAATGTAAACCTGCCCACCGAAATGCTTCGTTGTTTACTTGACGGTACTGAGCAGTATCAACAGTATATGATACATGCTTGGTTTAGTTTAAGATAGTCTATTAACGATGCTTCCACTAAAATGCTTAAAAAAAAGCTGCTGTTAAGAGATTGTTGTTGCTTTCACGAGTTTCTGGGCATTATGGGCACTCAACGTGCAGATTGTAAACAATCCTGTCAACCGTTTGCTGTTGGATTCAGTCCAGTGGTTGAAACTGGTACTGCAGTGGTGGTTTTTATTTAAACGTTGGGACTATGCTCCTTTAATTCCAGCCACGCTGTGTAGTCAAACTGTAAACGCCACAAGGCTTCAAACCAGGGCTCCGTTACCTAGCAGTCTTACCAAACTATTAAACTAACCTTGCAAATATATTGCACCTTTTTTCACAGTATACAATGATATATGCCTCTTTTTTTTTCTAGTTAACGTCCTGCAGTCCGAATAAACCTTTGTTATCATGAATGTTATTACAGCTAATGTTTTATAGCGGGTTCTCCTGTTAGACATAATCAAACTTTCCAGCTGACACCTGAAGGGGGCGCTACATCGGTGTGTGGAGGTTGAATGATTTTGGAAGAGGTGGCACTAAAGCAAATGTGAGCTGGTGATTAGGTTCATGTGATTCCCGTGGATGTCAGAATGACGGCGGTGTATGTGTGGGTGTAAATGGACCCGATGCCAAACCAACCTCTCACCACTTGTGACGTCATCTCTC
>JAFBJT010108011.1:9720-34652 GCA_016785325.1 Chascanopsetta lugubris | reverse complement strand
ACCCCCCCCGCCCCCCCCCCCCCACCACCAGGCTGCCTCAAATAAAGCTTGGCGAAACGGAGGTGGTCACCCTGCCGAGCGGGATCACGCCAGAGGCCGTCGGAATGCAGGCGACGGCGAACGTTAACCATCTTTGTGTCACATGTGTTTGCCGACATGAAAGGTGATGGAGGCACTTGCGGCGTAAGAGCTCAGTCTCTCCGTGAATTGCGTTTAATTGTGTGATTGTTGGATGAAATTATAGAAAATTACTAAATCGCTTGAAACACTCTCTCTCTCTCTCTCTCTCTCTCTCTCTCTCTCTCTCTCTCTCTCTCTCTCTCTCTCTCTCCCTCTGGTCTGTTCGGAAAACATGTGGAGATCAGACGAAGCTCGCCGACCTATCAAGGTCCTCAGGTTCCATGTCATTCTGAGACTTTCCGGAGTCGCATCAAGGCTACGTTCACGTCACCAGCCGCAATGTTCGATTCCAAGATGATTCATAAATGAAAGGCATCGGAGATCAAAGAGGGAAAAAAGAATGAGGAGCTAGCTTTAGCTCTTCTCGCGGCTTTTGCAAGCCCTGCTTCTGGGATAACTCAATGAGTGCCTGGCATCCCCAAAACTAGGATGGTGTTCTTCAGTGTCAGAGATCTGATTTTGAAAATCCGAGTCAATGATCTCATTTCTGTGTCAGAATCAAAGCAAAGAAAACCAGATCAAAGCCATATCAAAGGAAAACAACAGACTGGTCACTGTGTCAGTGCTACCGTGAAGACATCTGACAAAGCCTTCAACTTCAGGTCAAAAAGAGGTGTAACAGGACAATTTCCAGCTGTTATTTCAAGAAGATCAAAGAGGAGAAAAAGTTACTAGCTTTAGCTTTTTACGCTGCTATTGCTAGCACTACTTCCAGTACAGCTTAGAACAGGACGAAGATCGGTGCATCATTGAAAAGATGTTTTGGATATAAATCCAAACTACGGTCACTGAATTTGAAACTCTTGAGTTGACGATGGGATTTCTGCGTCCTCAGTCGGGGAAAAACCAGATCAAAGCCACATCAAAGGACTCAAGCTGACAGGTCTCTCAGCCCGGTGATGTGAGTGTCAACCTGAATCAGGTTCTAACGGTGCTGCCGTGAAAACATCTGACAAAGCCTTCGCCTTCAGGTCAAAATGAGGTGCAACAGGACACCAGGCACAAAACATGGTCCCCCCCCCCCCCCCCCCCCCCCCCCCCGGCCCCCCCCCCCCCGTACGTTACTGTTTACTGGTCGAGAACATCTGTCATCCTGGTTAGCAGATTGCTCATTCAGAACTGTCAGCGAGGGCGAGTGGGACAACACGTGACCCAATCAGCAGCTTTATGAGGAGGAAGGACTGTGTGAACGTCTGCGCTCCGGGACGGTCAACACATAAAGTACTCGAACCCTGACCCTATCGTGAAGGGCACAGTAGAAAAGAGCCAGTACATTAATATTAAAGGGACAGTGCAGCTTGTTTACAGTCAGGCAATTAGAGGGCCGTGATCCCGGAGTCACGGCAGGAATGTCTGCAAGGGTCAGTGGCACCGTTACCAGAGTAAAGGGCACGACCTGGAATGTTGGGAGATATCGAGTCACAGCGGCCAGAGAGGGGCGGGGCAAAGACTGACTCCATTAAAGGTACAGTGTGTCAGTTTGCTGTCATTTCTGTCACTTCTAAAAACATGACCAAACAATGACATACTGACATTTCTTATGATTTCTCATTTCCCCCTTGCCCTTAAATAAGCCCGTTCATGTATATGATCAGGAGTGGGTCCTCTCTATGGGGGCCGCCATGTTTTTACAGGAGCCCTGATTGGACATCCTGACAACTTTGACAACTGAAGTCGACCACAGGTTCTCCTGCGTGTTCAGAAGGGTGAGGGGGAGGTGATGGATACAACATGCGACTTCACCTCTAGAGGTCACCAAACCTTACACCCTGCACCTTTAATCAGGCCAATGGACACTCATGTAGCAAAAAAAAAATAAAAATAAAACCCGCTTATGACAACTCACTGCCGACGAGCCACATGGGGGCAGTGCAGCTGACGGTTAAAGAGAGTGAATACACGGCGGAACGTTTTCAAGAGCATTATCTCAACCTCCTGGAGTCTCGTCACAGAATTTGTTGTTGTCATGAACTCTCGCCTCGGTCGGCGGCGGCACCGCTACCAGAGTAAAGGGCACAACCCGGGAATGTTTGGAGGTATGGAGTCACAGCGGCGAGGGGTGGGGGGGGTGGGGGGGGGCGGGGCAAGGAAACAAGACGGATCCCATTGATCGGGCCAATGGATGTGGACAACGCGCGAGTCGTCCCCTCCGCTTCGGCGGCGAGGATCAAAAATAGAAAAGTATTATTAAACCTGCGCGGGGAACAGGTGCGTGGCGAAGGTCGCTGGGAGCCCAGAAGACAATTTCGCCATCGGCCGCGGAGGAGAGCGCTGATGTAAACATAGCCCGCATGCTCTCGCCCTCGCCCGGGCATTCTTCGCGGGGCTGAGCGTGTACGCTCAAAATACAGCGCCGCCGCCCGAGCGGCCGCGGCGCTGGTCCGTCACGTGACGTCCTCCCCGCTTCGCGTGACACGCGGGCGAAGGCGAAGGCAGATGCGAGGGACCCTGGGACACCAGCGCCGCGATCTGGCTCGGTTCCACCGTCCCGAGTCCTTTCCCACATCGGGGGGCCGCAGGGCTGAGCCGGAGCCGAGCCGGACGGGGAATAAACAGAGCGGCCCGCTGTGCTCCCAGAATACATGTTCCGCAGAGTTCCCACCAGTGAGTGCGCGGCGAGGGGACTCCCTGAAGGCCTGTGTTTAACCTTTAGGTTACAAGCGGCTGCACGGCCACTCCACTCCACTCCACTCCACTCCACAGCCCCTCCCCTCGTTAACCCTTTCCTCACCCACTCACCCACCGCGTGAGAGAAGCCAGAGCATGTGACGTGACTCAGACGAGCCGGAAAGCTACTTAGGAAACTCTCCGCAGGGTTTGTCGACTGCTTCTACTTGAGAATATCAAGGAACCTCAGCTGTCGAGAGTTCGGTCCGCGACCTCGATGTTCAGTCACTTCCGCTGCATATTGGAAAAAGGTGCAGTGCGTAAGAGTTGGTGACCTCCAGAGGTGAAGTTGCGTGTCGCATCCATCACCTCACCCTCGCTCCTCTGAGCCTGCAGCAGAACCTGTGGTCGACTTCGGTTGTCATTAAAACTAGTATGTACCACTCTGGGCTACAGTAAAAACATGGCGGCGCCCATAGAGAGGACCCGCTCCTCATGAAAATATACTTTAAAGGGCTCATATAAGGATAATGGGCGGGAAAAAAACGTCTAAATTCCGAATCTAAATTCATGAAAATGTCAAGATGTAATTGTTTTGTAATATCTTAAGAAGTGACAGAAATGACTGAAATCTTACACACTGCACCTTTAATATGACAAGAAGATTCATGAGGAGAAGTCAAATATTGCGCTGAGTCACGGCTCTGTTGTGTAATCTGAGGAGACAACTCTGCGTTTCACAGACCAGCTGTTTGCGTTTGGTTTGTGTCGATTCCCGAGTTTGAAAAACATATCTCACATTTCATGACACCGAACCAAATCCAAACTCTGTAATTCACATCCACGGACTCATCGTCGTATCAATCACAGTCTGAACTCGCATCCTGGCTTTTTGTTGTGACATGTAAACTTACATCGGTGACACATGCAGCGAGCGAGCGAGCGAGCGAGAGAGAGAGAGCAGGGGAGAGAGAGATAGAGAGAGAGAGAGAGAGAGAGAGAGAGAGAGAGAGAGGAGCTGACTGTATAAACAGATGAAGGAGGAGGATCCGAGTCGCCCTAATGCTGAGAAAATACCTTTGGGATACGCTGACAAAATGGAAACATGTGCGTTCGGGAGCCGCGCAGAGCGCGGGATTTCAGCTCGCTATGATTTACTCCCGCTTTGTCTTCTCCGCTCCCGACAGATCTGGTCAATCTGCCACAGGGCTGCTGCCGAGCGGCTTCGGTGCAATATTTCTGGGAGGATCCGAGTCGCCCTAATGCTGAGAAAATACCTTTGGGATACGCTGACAAAATGGAAACATGTGCGTTCGGGAGCCGCGCAGAGCGCGGGATTTCAGCTCGCTATGATTTACTCCCGCTTTGTCTTCTCCGCTACCGACAGATCTGGTCAATCTGCCACAGGGCTGCTGCCGAGCGGCTTCGGTGCAATATTTCTGGGGCAATTTTCGCAGGACTGCACTTACATACGCAATGAGAGAGGAGTGAGGAAACAGAGCAGTGCCACCGGAAACCACAGGGGGGCAGCGTCACCTACACATCAAGTGAGACAGGGAACGATGGTGGAACCTCTTTGGAGAACGTTTAGAATTGCAACCACTTTTGCCTATTAGGTTAAAGGTGCAGTGTGTACGATTTCGGCCATTTTTTTTTTTACGTCACTTCCATCTCCAGAGATAGAATTAGAAAACAATGAATCGTTCTTATACACTCCGAAGCATGACTCGCTTTTTACAAATCCCTAAAAATCAGCCCTTTAATGCATATTTACTCCAGGAGCAGGTCCACCCTAAGGGGGCCGCCATGTTTTTGGACTCACTTTACATCTTTCCCACTTTCATGACAACTGAAGGCCACCATAGTTTCTCCTGCGTGCTTGAATGGGAGAGGGCGAGGTGACGGATACAACATGCAAATCCAACCTCTGGACGTCACCAAATCTTACACACTGCACCTTTAACCACGATAACAATATTTCGGGTGGGTTTTTTTTCGCAGGACTGCACTTTGGCAGCGGCGAGCCAAAGCTCCTCTGACAGCATCGTACAGCCGCTTCATTGTCAAGGCCGCCGGCGTCCACAATGCAGCTGTTTGCTTTGTGGATCCGACCAAAGGAAAACAGACGAGCAAGGTCGGCACAGACGGGCCGACTCTCCCCCGACAGCAGACGGACGAATCTCGGAAAAACAACAAAAAAACAAAAAAAAACCCCATCACAAACAAACCCATTGATGCTCTTCCACCCTCTTGTGGAATAATTAAGCGTTCCCTGGTGAAAGGTCCCGCTTGTTCCCGCTCTGTGTTTGTTGATGATCTGAGGATCAGTGTGAGAGAGGCGGCTTATCTCTCCTGTTGCTTCGGGAATTCCACAACTAACTATTGTATCGGCGCGACACGAGATGCCGAGGAATGTCGACTCCGGGTGTTTGACCTTGACTTTTGGCCAAAAGTGATGTATGTGCGTGTTTGACACCAGCCGCCGCATGAATCAGCTGAACTGGGCGATTACACGCAGAATGCGAGTGGAAGTGGCTCACACATCCATCATCCTGTGCCGTGGAGGGGAATCTGGACGCCACTTGTGGTCGTGCAGTGTGGGAACGAGAGGCCGCCATGTGCGACTACTACGTTCCAGTGGGGGGAGGAGCCAGGCCTTTTAAAGATGAGCAACATTTTAAACACAGTTTTCATTTGGGAAAACACGGAGGGGATGCAGGTTTCTCTGAAAGCCCGTTCTGTGTCTCTTTGTACGGGAATGAAAGTGTAGAAAAGCGTTCGCTAGATCCGCCAAGGTCAATGGAACAGTCCCGATGCACACACTCATAAATATCAGTCCCACTCACACACACGTGATTTTTCATCAAGATCCATGTATTATTGTCTGAGAAACCATAAAAGAAGAAGAAGATACAGGAATTTTTTTTTTTGAAAACGTGCAGTACCCCTGAAGATCCAGAGGGGGCAGTGTGACCAACGGGGAACTTTCCGAGGAAACTTTCTGATACTTTTTCTACTTTAAAAAAAACAACTATATCATCGCAATCTCCTCTCACAATAGCATTATACACTCGTGACTCTATACTGTCCTCTAGGGGTGTGAGGAAACGGGGCAGTACCATCACAAACCACAGGGGGGCAGTGTAACCCATATATCAACAATGGCGGAACCTATTGGAGAAAGTTTATAATTGCAACCATGGCCACTTTTGCCTACTAGGTTATCATAACTTCTACATGTGGTAACATTGGAAAACTCTGGCCTCTGTGCTGCCCCCTAGTGGTGAAGCAAGAGAAAATCAATTCCTGGATACGCATCACACAGACCACATCCGTCCACCCTCTTTGACTTTGCATCATATTGCATAAACAGGGAAATACAAGTATGTGATCATGAAATGAGCCTCTGTCTGTGTTTGTAGGGGTAAACAACAAAATATAAACAACAACAAACCTAAGACCCGCCCCATTCATATATTCTCCTCCTGCTTCTCTTCAGGACAAACTTGGCCGCGCTCATTCAAAACTAAACATAAAGCGCAAACACACACATGTGAAGTCGACCTCCTCGCTGACTTCTGACCTAATTCTGCGTTGCAGGTTCTTTTCCATTAAGGACCTACACACACGCACCCACACAGACACACACACACACACACACACACACACCCACACAGTTTGGCAATAGTTTCCTCTGCACTGTGCCAGCAGCAGTGTGTGGGTGAGACACACTCATGGTTTCACACAATAACACCTGATGCTTCAGTCACTGTTCAATGTGCCAGCAATCACATGAACCCTGACCCAGAGTCATAACACACACACACACACACACACACACACACACACACACACACACACACACACACACACACACACACACACACACACAATCATGACATTGTTTTTGATATTTGCGTTCTGGTTGTTGCCCATGAGCTTCTTTTCAAACAAAGTTTGTTGGCATGGCCAGAGTGTGTGTGTGTGTGTGTGTGTGTGTGTGTGTAGGGAAACCACAATAGGTCCCCTTTAAGTGTTAAATCGTTTACCATGAAAATATGAAGAGAAAATATGACAATTGATTTGCAAACAAATGTATACGAAAAACATAAAATCTACTGAATGATTAATTTCAATGTTTTACAATCACGAGGGGAAATAACCTCATTTTACTTTTCAATTGTGTTCCAGTAAACCTTACTGTATATTGCCAAACACACAGACACACACACACACACACACACACACACACACACACACACACACACACAATCACACACACACACACACACACACACACACAGACACACACACAGTCGGACTCTGCTAACGAGCCCCTTGCCTGGCTATCACCTTGTGATAAAGAGCCAGTGAGGGAGAGGGGCTGTTTCGTGTCAGCTCACACCCACCCCCAACAACACACACTCTCTCTCTCTCTCTCTCTCTCTCTCTCTCTCTCTCACACACACACACACACACACACACACACTTGTTTATGATTCTCCAAAGGGGCAAATAAATGAGAGGCCTGCTCGTTTGAAACAGGTGAGCACAGAGGAGCAGCAGGGGGCCACATGAATGATTCATGCAGCCACAGTTAATGAACATGAGGGTGTAAGATACTCACGGTGTCCCACTCAGGCCAAACGTCCCCTCCGATCTGACAGCAGGGTCCTTCAGGCGACACACACACACACACACACGGCTATAAGGGAAAAATCCACAGAAGAGTTTAAAGCTCCAGCAGCAGTTGACAGCTCAGAGTCGGTGAGTCCACACACACACACACACTCTCTCTCTCTCTCTCTCTCTCTCCCTCTCTCTCTCCCTCTGCCTGACACAGTGTGGTTACTACAGCTGCTGCCTCTGGCTACTCTCTGCTCTGTAGCTCCTCCCACCTCTCAGAGAGAGAGAGAGAGAGAGAGAGAGAGAGAGAGAGAGGGAGAGAGAGAGGGAGAGAGGGAGGGAGAGAGAGAGAGAGAGAGAAAGGGGGAGGAGCACCTCTGCTGCTGCTGCTGCCTGAACTCACTTCATTCATTATGCCTGAGCTGAGGCGCAGGTTTACGCGGGAGCGTAACTGTTGATAAAGTTACAGCATATAGGGTTGGGTGACACCTGGTGGTGACGTTGGACATTGCAGCTGAATACGTGTCTATGCGCATGAGTATAAGAACACAGAGGAGCCTTGAGATCCATGTAAACCTCTGAAGGTGTTCAAGTTGTAAAGAATGTTTCAGAGATCAAAAGCGAAACGTTTATATTGAATTAAAGTGTCAGCGTTTCCGTAACAAATGGGGAACATTCCCAAAATAGTGTTGCCTGCTGTGCATGTCGTGCACATACCGAGTCCTCCAGGTGTTTGATGGAGGGGGCGGGGCCAGGAAAGACTCAAACGCCAACAGACACTGCGCCTTTAACCCTCTGGCATTGGGCTCACTGACTCGATCAAAGACACAACGTCGTTTCTAAAATAATTCACGCAACAGCAGCAAGGACACGGTTTCCAGGCCACGACACTGAAGTGACGCAGGGACGAGTTCCATGAGATGTAAAGGGGACAACTCCATGAGTCCCCTGCTGCAACTTAAAGGTGCAGTGTGTGAGATTTAGAATTTATAATCACGTTAAGATTTGGGGTTTTTTCTTCCATCACCCAAAAATGAGCCTATGAATGGATGTTTCCATGTGGAGCGGGTCCTCTCTATGGGGGCCGCCATGTTTTTACAGTAGTAAAAGTGGGCGTGCTAGCATTTTTTTGAGCTTTAAAGGTGCAGCGTGTGAGATTTGGTGGCCTCTAGTGGTGAAGTTGCATGTTGCATCCATCTTACACACTGCACCTTTAAAGCTGCTTACAGTAGAGCTAGGATTTCACTGATTTCATAATGATCGTGTTAATAAAGGTTTTTTTTTTGTTTTTTTTTTAACGAGGTGCCAATGAATGCACACACGTTTCAAAATAAAAGTCCTCACATGCCTCCTCCACAAATACTGGGGGAATAAATAGAAGTCGAGTGTGAGATGGCGGCTGTGGAGACGGGGACGCCTGTTTCTAAAATAGCAGACGCTAATTATACACTTTCGGGCTAAAGGAAGGAGGCGCGGAGCCAAGATGGAGGTGTTGGGGGGATTCTTCTCGACGTCGGCTCAGTTCTTTCGGCCGCAGGCTGCGGAATTCCTACGTGGTCACTCAGAGACCACGCCCAGGTCACTCAGAGACCACGCCCACTGCCTACCTCACGCCCCCCCCCCCCCCCCCCCCCCCCCCCCCCCCCCCCCTGCAGTGGGTACGACCACATGCCAGGCGGTGACACTTTCGTAAACAGACCGTGAAGGAAATGAAAAAGGTAAAAAAAAAAAAAAAAAAAGGGCGCCCCCCTGTGGCAGACGTCTGGCCTCCTCCGTCGCCTGTGACCCCGTTAATGTGGCTGTTCTCAAAATGTCACTTCTCATCGCCGGCGCCTCCGATGACTACGACACAAAGTGCACCCCCCCCGCCCCCCCCACAATTAAAGAACCCGGTGGGTGCATGTACTGTAAGTTACATGAAGGGAGAACAACAGGAAGAAGAGGTTGGATTGAGATTTAAAGGTACAGTGTGCAGCATTACGCCAGTTAGAATAACTATGAAATTCAAGTCCAACTAACCTTCACACACTCAAGTGGAGAATAGTTGGATGAGTTCCCTTTACTTCGTATTTAAAGGCACATTCCACTCGTATTTAGGTGGAAACAACATGTTAGATTTTACAGTGTATGGTGGCTGGCTTAATTAGCTTCATTAAGTATAAACATAATATGTTCATCCAATAGCAGCTTGAGCTGTGGACGGGGGGGGGGGGGTTGACCAGGTGAGGTGGGGCTGATCCGTGACGTGCTCAGGGCAAAGGGGCGGAGCACAGGTGGAGCAGGGGTGGGGCCATGGTGCTGTCACAGTATCCACAGAGGGTCGGCCCTGGTGTCACTCAAGAGGCCACGCCCCTTAATTATGCGCAATTTAAAAACCTCGATAGAGTGGAAATAAGCACGTTCCACTAAAATGATAGTTTGTACCAGACGTTAAACAAGTTGAATTCACCTCGAACCATTTTCACGTGGGAGTCTGTGTGGATTGACTCACGTTTGGAGCGCCGCCTCAAGTGGCCACCCTGTGAACTGCGCGTTTTTTTTTTCCACCTCCACCCCAGAGATGGTCGCTTGGTGTTACCCTAAAGAGGCTGGGAATTGAACCCGTGACCTCGTGCGTTCAGAGCACACATGCTCTACCCCTCTGTACAGTTACTGCGCTAGAACTCCCTTTTGCACCTTCTCCACTTTCTGCTTCATTAAAGCCGCTATACTATTTGATCACTGCTGTATTTTTTATAGTGTTTTTATATTTGGCTCAGGCCCGGGACCTGAGTGCATATTTTCCTTCCACGTCATGTGACGCCATGTTTTGAGCATGTCCTTGAATTATAAATGAGTTATTTCCCTATAAAAAAACATGACATAACCTGCGCAGCCCGGCACAGTTTGTATCCAGGATCATTTGGCTGCGTCTCCGACGATAGTGGGAGGACGTGGCAGTAATTCATCCGCTACTTATACGGAGTCTGTTTTTAAGATCCCTCTCATACCGACATGTGCCATAAAACTGACAGATAAAAATACAACCGCGTTCACGTCCTCATCCTTTGAAATCAGCATTCGTCTTTTCCCGTGAAGTGCTCCACTGTTTCATTCCACATGTTCGTTCCGTCGTCGCGCTTTAAGGGGAATGACCGCGTTGTGCATATCACACAGACGCAGGAGATCGAAGTAAACAACTCCTGCGAGTGATCGGAGCCGATTCTTTCTCACTGGGGAATATAAGAAATGAGTACTCACCCCGTTACTGTCGCAGGTGTCCACATTTTTTTACACTGAGGGCGAGAACAAAAAAATATACAAACGTCTGGGCCACAAATAAAGTTAACGAAATAAACGAAATAGCAATCAATTATGCTGGATAATTAAATATCATTGAATTTATTTGTTTTAACAGTTTGGACACCCCTAAGTTAATCCACATATCTTCTACAGTGAATCATAAAACAATTTTAAAAATCCATGTTTCCATTAGAGATAACTAAAGTGTTGGGTGAATGGGTCCTTGTCCATACAGCCCATAATAATACAGCGCCATGTTTCTATAGTACACTGAGGGGGAAACTAAATTCCACCTTAGAGTGGAATACTTCTATATTAACCAAAGGGGGCAGGTTTCCACCGTTGGACGCCGTTAAAGCCACAACTCGGGTCCTTTAAAATAATAATCCCTCTGCATTCGCTCGATATTCAATCACAGTCTGTGGCAGAATTCAGCTCCTGGAGGAGAAATCAAAGTTTACACTCGCTGCCATCAATGTATAAAAGGTGAATGAGCGTGATCCACAATGGAGGAGGTGACTCATCTGGCAGCGAGTGGAACTGCTGATACCCAGCAGCACGTCAGGCAGCTGTGTCACACACACACACACACACACACACACACACACACACACCCTGCACATGATCAGTCACACTCTAGTAAAGGGAACTTCAGGTGTTTCATCATTTTTTTTTGTTTTAATTTTTTATTTTTTTAACCAAAAGACAAAAAGGTGCCTTGAGGCCTCAGCATGAGACAAGTGAAGTCATCACTGCGCCACCTCTGACATCACAGCTCTCCCGCAGAGAGGGTGGCGCTGTGCCCTCTGGCAGGGAGGGTCATGCCAGTTAGCAATCCCAGGGGTGTGTGTGTGTGTGTGTGTGTGTGTGTAACAAAGCCATAAACATGACTCACTCCCCCTCTCTTTTATTACTCTATTGCACACATGCTCATTTACTCCCATGTCACCATCCTGTCTGTTAGTCACTGGCTGAAACCACCACTGGAGTTCCCAGTATCACCAGTCACATGAGCGGTAAATCATCAGGTGCCGTCCCGGTCTGATCCCTCTTCATCTTTATGAGGACAAACAGTACTTTTGGGCTGCCCCACTGTGTTCTATTTATTCATTAAAGGTGCGGTGTGTGAGATTTGGTGACATGTTGACCACAGTAAAAACATTACGAAACAATGACATACTGACATTTTCATGAATTCATAATCAGGTTAATGTTTTATTGTTTCCCGTTACCCCTCAAATGAGCCCATTATGTTTACACGAGGAGGGGGGGTCCTCTCTCCCGGGGGGCCGCCCTGGTGTTACAGTCGTAAAAGTGGATGTAATTAACTTTGAGTTTTAATGACAACTGACGTCGACAGCAGCTTCTCCCGCGTGTTCGGAAGGGCGAGGGCGAGGTGACGGACACAACGGGCGACTTCACCTCTAGAGGTCACCACATCTTACACACTGCACCTTTAAGGGAGCTTGAATATATGACAAACCGGGGGCGGCGGCAGGAGAAGGAACAGCTCGGACGCTCCTCGGGTGCCCGCTTCCCCCCCCCCCCCCCCCCCCCCCCCCCCCCCCCCCCCCCCCCCCGCCCTCCTCCCCCCATCCAGGGCTGTGGCCGGGGCTCAATATTTTCCTGTATTCCTCCATACAGCTCCAAGCCCCTCCCCCCTTCCACCCACCACACACACACACACACACACACACACACACACACATACATACATACCCCCACATGCAGCCGCATACACTAACAACCATGTCCTGCTCTGTTCAACAGAGCGCAAATTTAATCAAGCCGTTTCTCTCCCTGGGCTCGGCAGGGAATTCAGATTCACTGTGCTCCAACAATGTCTGAGGATCATTCAGGCTCATGTTGGATCAAAGGAGTGAGGAATATTACCTTCAATTACTGTATCTCTACAGATCAGGGTTTTTTTTTTTTTTCTTCAGCTGTGAAATCATATCCTACTTGCTTACTGTCTGAAGGGGTTAGAGCACTCGAAATCAGTGTCTGTCCAAAGCAGTGGGCGGGGCTTCGGGGACGTCTCCGGAGCCAGATGGTGAGTTGGTGGGGATGGAGACGCGAACCGAGTGAAATTAGACGGAGGATTCCGCCCCCCTGCCCTCTGATTGGCTCGTCGAGTCACACGGTAATTTCACTTAAAACACTGACGGGGAAGAAAGAGGGTGCAACAGATGTTGATGTATTTTAGAGGGGGCGGAGCTTATGAATGAGCAGGTTAAGCACAATGTCATTTTAGAGTGTGACGTATTTATACAATTTGGAGATGATACATGATGATCAATAAGAATAAATCATCCAGGAGTTAAGATATGGGGGGAACATGTTTGAAGGTATGGGCGTTTGCAGCTGCTCTCAGATCTGTGTTGTGGATCATCGTGGCTGAAAGCAGCATCAGTAAATAGGTTTGACTTTGTGGAGCAGCCAAAAGATTAAGAACCAGAACCATCAGAGGGGCCTTTGAGTTTCTGATGATCTGAAGGTTTCAGCTGCTTCCACTGCATGTTTGGGAAAGGCAGGGTGAGGGGCCGCAACATGCTACCTCGCCACTAGATGGCCCTAAACCCTACACACGGTACCTTTAATATTCCACTGTAGAATTGATATTTATATATATATAAATATGAAGTATGAATCAGATTTAGTGACCATGTTTCTTTTTAGACTCCGGTGGTGGAGTGATGTCATCTCGTCTTTCAGGTGAGACCGACTTGCAGTTCACAGGGTGGCCACTTGAGGCTCCGTCCCCACAGACTCCCATGTTCAAATGGTTCGAGGTGAATGAAACATCTTTAAAGTCTGGTGTTGAGTTGGTCTCAATCCGTCCCATGTTTTCCTGTGACAACTATCGAGGATTGAGACCGTGCATAATAAAGGGGCGTGGCCTCTTGAGTGACACCTGGGCCGACCCCGGCTCTACCTGTGCTCCGCCTATTTGCCCATTTTTGGATGAACCAGGAAGTAGGAGGAGTTAGGCCTTCACTTCTGGAATAATGGCCCCTGAATGATAATACTCTGTGGTCATTGTGTCTCAAAGACCAATTACAGCCTCTGTAAACATGGCCGCCGCCCCATGGGGAAATCAGACAACGGCCCTGGGAGTATACCATATAAACCACATGGCTTCTCTGGACCTAATAATCCAATCAGGGGTCTTTATTTTTTTTCCTCCTTCATGCAGAAAACATCCCGATCCCTGAGGGTTAATGAGACATCAGGGGCCTGATTTGGAGGGAGGGGACGTCCGTCCCGTCACACTGATTACAGCCCAAAAGGAAATGTTGTGCTCATAATGCACAGAGAGAAAGGAAACGACCTGATGAGATGAACGGATAGCAACGAGAAAAAAAAAAAAAAAAGGAGAAGTGGAAATGAGTGATGACTCAAGCGAAGGGAAAACCCGGGTTGAATTAGTGATGAGGACCATCTACATGTGGGGCAGACGAGGCATGAAATATTCACACGGCTTCGGATAGAGTGGCGGAGTTAAGGTTAAGCAACTCTGGAAAGAAAGTCAGCAGCATCACTGTGGTGCCTCACATTTAAAGGTGCAGCGCGCAGGATTTACTGACCTCTAGTGGGGAAGCGGCACGTTCCTTCCTGTAGTGTGTGAGAGTTTGTTTTGATCATCCTTTCCTTTCATTTGCATGTGGCCTTGAGTCGTCGTTAAAACTCTAAAGTTGTTTATTATGTCCATTGGGGGCTACTGTCACATGATGGTGATTCAACATGGCCGCCGCCATAGAGTGGACCCACTCTAAGAGGCTCATTCTAGAGTCATGGAAAGAGCAATTTGTATATTTGGGTTGAATTAACGCATCATTGTGTCATGTTAGCGCTGGGTGGATGGAATAAAATAAAATAAAATAAAATAAAATAAAATAAAATAAAATAAAATATAATAAATAAAATAAAATAAAATAAAATAAAATAAAATGAAATGAAATGAAATGAAATGAAATGAAATGAAATGAAATAAAATAAAATAAAATAAAATAGATACAATGCAATGGAAAGTTCTTGCACATCAAGTCACAGAGGCACAGATCAGCCAACAGTAAAGGACCATTCCACCTAAAACTTACACACTGCACCTTTAAAAGAAAGAGTGGGTGAGAGTGGAGCCTTTGCCTCAGCATCGACGTCATGCTCTGTCATTCAATGTGCATTTGTGAACCGGCCCAAAAAGCTCATCTGCATACAGATAACACCGCCCCCCCCCCCCCCCCCCCCCCCCCCAGCAACTTTGCAAACAAAAAACCCCCCCCCCCCCCCCCCCCCACCGCCCCCCACCTACCTACCGCATCATTCATCTCCACTACATCACTCTCACTTGGCCACGCCCAGTTTTTGTAGTGCAGGCGAATCAAAGTGAGACATCTGCCCCATCTAGGCAAGTCTGAGCGAATATCACATCCCCGATGCAAGAGACAGGGAAAAGTGCACCAGAGTTGAAGTGTGCGTGAGTGTGCGTGTGTGTGTGTGTGTGTGTGTGAGAGAGAGAGGGAGAGAGCGAGTGGGGGGAAATCTCCCGTGGAATAAGTGGCACCTCGACCGAAAGGGGCGCACGTCGCTGATCTTTACGCACGGATGAGGAATCACTTCGCAGCTCTCCACGAACGACACATGCTGAATTACCTCCGACTCATCTTTACCATGGTAACCAACACCACTCTAACGTGCACGCGCGCACACACACACACACACGCACACGCAAGGGATGCAATTGCCATGGCACCCAGCAGCAGCAGCAGCAGCAGCAGCAGCAGCAGCACCGTGGCGACAAGCAGCGTTCCATCCTCCAGACCAATTTACGCACGCAGCGGCCACTCAGACACCCTCCCCCCCTCCCCTCCCCTCCTCTCCATCTCTTTTTCCACTTCTCCCCCCTTTGCCACGCGTGACCTCATCACGATATTATGAAGAAGAAGAAGAAGAGGAAGAAGAAGAGGAAGAAGAAGAGGAAGAAGAAGAAGAAGAAGAAGAAGAAGAAGAAGAAGAAGTCTTACCTCAGATGTGTGCAGGAGTGGCTGATCATGGAGAGGACGCGCGCTGCAGGGATCCCGAGAGATGCCCAGGGATGCGGCGGAGCAACCGGCACCGCAGGCACGCGAATCCACCACCACCACCACCACCACCTCCTCCTCCTCCTCCTCCTCCACCCCCTCCACTATCATCAGCACCAGTGAGCGCAACGGCAGCCAATAGGAAGGGGAGGGGGGCCTGGATATGAAAGGAGCCAGAGAGAGAGAGAGAGAGAGAGAGAGGGAGGGAGTGAGAAGGTGGGGAGGGGAGGGGGGGTTGCTCCATCAGCAGTAGAAGCATTACATCATAGGCTTGGAGAGGGGAGGGGAGGGGGAGGAGGGAGGAGGGAGGGGTGGGGTGCAGCAGCAGCAGCAGCAGCAGCAGCAGCAGCAGCAGCAGCAGCTCACATCTGCTCATGTCCAAATTCAATATTTATGATCAGGTGATGATGAAATGTCCTCAGAGGATGAAGCATCCCAATAATTACAGCTATACTGTTCTTCATCTATGTGCAGTGTAACATGGTGTGTGTGTGTGTGTGTGTGTGTGTGTGTGTGTGTGTGTGTGTGTGTGTGTGTGTGTTACCTCGGTAGGGTCCTTTCCAGACATTTGCTGGACCTGTGGACGTCATGGCGACCGCCTCTCAGCCCTAATGGGACAAAATGTAAATTTAAGGTGGAATGAAGGTTAAGGTGGCGCTCGGGGTAAAGTCACAGCCTCAGGAGAGTCAAGGTTAGCGCGAACATTTCAAACGTTGTCAGAGCCTGTTGACCTCGCGGGGGCTCGGAGCCCAGCGTTTTAAGGTGGAATGAAGGTTAAGGGGGAATTTCAAATTGAGGTGAAGTGGCTCCAGTCAAGGTTCGCTTTAGGAGGGAGGAATGGGACGAGGTTCGATCCAGACCCAAATCCATGAACTCACACACAGGATATGGCCATAAACAATGTAAACAAAGCGCCTAATCAATAGATCAATACATTATGAGGTGAAGCTAAGGGTAAAGGTGTTAACATTGGGCGACTGACCCTAAGCTGACCTGAACCTGAATTATGGCCATGGTGAGAGCGTGTATATTGACGTGACAAGTCTCTCTTTGTTTACACTTTGTGTTTATTACCTTATTTGGACATGTTACAGCATAAACACTGACCTATTCAGGACCGGTGAACCCCATTGGTTCCAATCCCTGGGAACTAAAGATGCAAAGCATCATTTCCAAGGTCCTGGTTGAGCTCAGAGGCAGAAACGTGGGACTTAAGTTTGAGTTAATGTTAAGGTAAGAGTCGGTCTCGAGTTAGCCCAAACGAATTCCAGTCAATTAAGATCAACTGCGCGCAGATGGGGATCCCAAACTGTTTTTACGTTCAGGGGACTCTCGTCCTCCTCATGGGGCCTAAAACCAACGTCCTCATGTGAATGGAGGCATCTAAAGGTGAAGCTGGGGATAAGGTGAAGTCAAGGTTAGGGTTAATATAAGGGTTAGTGGGCCAGTGACAATACAGGGTTACATTGGGGAAATCAATGGAAGTCAATGGAATGGCCCCTGAAGTCAGAGCAACATGCCTCTCTCTCTCGCTCTCTCTCTCTCTCTCTCTCTCTCTCTCTCACACACACACACACACACACACACACACAATGTCCACTCTGTCAAAGTAACTCAATTGTGAGAGCAGTGTTGCTCGCTGATACTTGACCTCTGCGAAAGGTCATGTGAGATTCCAGGCTTGTGAGCGGATCGTAAACGGGCAGATTTGTCTTCAGAACTTGTTGGTGTGAAAATGTCGACGCCTCAAAACCACAAGAGGAGGAACGGCCGCTGACCCATAATGGCGGCTGTTTCGTACTGGTGAGCCACAGACCACTGCCACTGTCAACAAGCATCAGTCACATGCAACCACATGTTCTCAGTGCAGACACACACACACACACACACACACACACACACACACACACACACTGAACAAAATCTGTCCTCTTTGTCGGTTTCATCCACTTGATTTCAGCAGAGCATCGATTTAAAGGGCCAGTGCGTAAGATTTAGGTGAAATTATATCTATTATTGGTTACAAATAATTATACTACAACTACATGAAATAAATATCAATGCACATACAAGCATGTATTGATATAACTTAATTGCAGAATTTGCATTTTTTTTTTTACTTTCTTGTCGACTTAAAAAATAAGCATGAATGGATTTTGATATTTTTACCATAAATGCATTAAATCAAGTCGTTTTTCCTCCAAAGTCAATGTAACTAGTTACTTTTTATTGCAGCCATTTTGTAAAGTAATCAGTTACTTTTACCCAGCACTGAGTGACGAGGTCCCCACAGATACAGGAGACTTCAAACGACGACCTGACGCCTCCGCGCGACTTCATTTTGAACCAATCAGACATTTATGAGTTGACGTCCCGAGCTGCTTCTCTCTGCAGAGCATCGGCTCCAAACCCCAAACCAAACCCCACAGATCGTCTGCCAGGGACAACCTCCGACAGTAATTGCTCGGCTAAATCAGGTTCTTTTTAAAAATATCTTTCCTCGGGTTCACAAATAAAAGCTAATAGCAGAGAGAGAGAGAGAGAGAGAGAGAGAGAGAGAGAGAGCGGGGGGCTGTGAGTGTGAGTGACAGACGTGGCGGCGTGTCTTCAGCCGTCAGCTCCTCTGAGGTGCTGCTGGCGGTGATGACACGGTTTGTCCCGAGGGCCAGAAATGACAGGGCGCAGGCAGCGTTAATTTAAGGCCCCGGTGGACAGTCGGAGAATGACGCCTGGCCTTTCAAGTGTTGACGGACCGCCCGGAGGTTGTTTGTCGTTGATCAGGGCCCCTGCGCCAAAACAACATGTTTGAGAAGGAAGATCATTCGGAGGGTTCAGAGGTGAACTGCAGATCTTTACACTATCTTACCTTGTCTCACCCTATCTTACCTTATCTTACACTATCTTACCTTATCTTACACTATCTTACCTTATCTTATACTATCTTACCTTATCTCACCCTATCTTACCTTATCTTACACTATCTTACCTTATCTCACACTATCTTACCTTATCTTACACTATCTTACCTTATCTTACACTATCTTACCTTGTCTCACCCTATCTTACCTTATCTTACACTATCTTACCTTATCTCACCCTATCTTACCTTATATTACACTATCTTATCTTATCTTACACTATCTTATCTTATCTCACCCTATCTTACCTTATCTTACACTATCTTACCTTATCTTACACTATCTTACCTTGTCTCACCCTATCTTACCTTATCTCACACTATCTTACCTTATCTCACCCTATCTTACCTTATCTTACCCTATCTTACCTTATCTTACACTATCTTACCTTATCTTACACTATCTTACCTTATCTTACACTATCTTATCTTATCTTACACTATGTTACCTTATCTTACTCTATCTTACCTTATCTCACCCTATCTTACCTTATCTCACCCTATCTTACCTTATCTTACCTTATCTTACCATATCTTACCTTATCTTACCTTATCTCACCCTATCTTACCTTATCTCACCCTATCTTACCTTATCTCACCCTATCTTACCTTATCTTACCTTATCTTACCTTATCTTACACTATCTTACCTTATCTTACACTATCTTACCTTATCTCACCCTATCTTACCTTATCTCACCCTATCTTACCTTATCTTACACTATCTTACCTTATCTCACCCTATCTTACCTTATCTGAGCCTGTCTTATCTTATCGTATATCTCATCTCATCTCACCTCAGTTTAATTTAATTTAACTTAACTTGCCTTAAAATATTTTAAGGTCAAATCATTCAGTGTCAATAACCAAAATGACTGACAGGCCCGTATGCTCAGAAAACACTGCAGTTCCCTCTTACGCTCCATCGTTCCAGTTCCTGTTTTTACCTCCCACCAATACACTGAACTCTTGCCCCTCCCACACAGAAAAGGCCTCCCTGATTGGCCGACTGACCCGGGCCTCTTCTGATTGGCCAACTCCTCATATGGAAATGCAGACAGTGTCTCTCTCACCGAGACTCGGACATGACGTTAGCCCGAACGGGAAGTAGAGTGAAAGTAGAGGACAAAGCATTTTCTATGATGAAGAGCGCCCCCTGCTGTCATGGAGGTATGAAACACCTCCAACATCCACGTTGCACCCGTGTAATCAAACAGGGGAAAACACGAAAAAGTCAAATATGACGCCTTTTAACGTATTCTGCCGGTGGGACGACCTTATCTCATCTCGCCCTCTGCTAACGCAGCTCATCTTAGATCAAAGAGTTCCATTGTCTCCGTTCGTCACGGTCCAGTAAACTTTCCTGCAGAAATCCATCATCCTGATCTGCAGATGTGATCGTGGCAGCGTCGGTTTGAATACGCGCCTCGGCCACAAAGCGTCCAAACAGAGGGAGGAACTGAAGGAGCTCTGTCTGAGGAGCACGGACGCTGATAAGTGTGACACATCAACGCCACTGCTCCGCTGTCTGCGTTTAAATCAGAGCACCAAACATTCCTCACATGGAATGTGTACTCTCTCACACACACACACACACACACACACACACACACACACACCTCCGCACACACGAGGCTGTGAGACTTCCAGAGTGTGTGCCACTATTGAGCTGGAGGAGGGAGGGAACCCCGGAACGTAAACAGCGCTCCAGAGGGTCACCTGACCTTTGCCAGCTCGGATGGTCCGAAGCCTCAGAATGACCGGAGGGGACGACGGCCTTGGAATATTATTGCCGCACAGACGAGATGCTGTTCCAGGAACTGTTGGCTTTCACAATTCGCAGATAGATTCTGGCCAAAGAGGAAAACAAGAGAGTATTGTGAGATGAGAGTGACCGCGCTGTGACACGGACACAAAAAAACCCACTCTGCAAACCGAGGGACGATGAGACGAGGATCCGATGTGAAGTTTGAACAAACCGGTTTCAAACGTCCGACAGAGAAACACACAGAAACACTCGGAGTTTCTATCAAACTTAAAGTCCCGTCATTAGTGCAGAGGAGTTTAAGGTATCAATATCTACTCAGAAATGTAATGATTAATAAAAAATAAAAAAAAGAAGTAAAAAAATTATATTTTTTAAATGTAAATGATGAATTATTTGATTATTTCTCATTATATTTGAATTTGAAAATGTGACACTTATTCAATATATATACATATGGAATGATAAATGTTGTGATTAAATCTATTTATAGTCATAGAATTATTTTACATGAGTAAAAATCGCAACTTTTTCCAGAAAATGTTCGACAATGAAAAAAATATGTTTATAAATGAAAAAATAAAAGAAGAAGAATTTAAAAAATAAACAAACTTTCAGGATTATGCAGAATGTGTGTGGGGGCTGACTTGATGAGTTAAGAGTTGATGAATTATTCAGATTTCACACGCGCACACACACACACACACACACACACACACACACACACACACACAGTCCACACTAAACAGCAGTGTCCTCAGTCCCCCTCTCCCTGGAGACCACTTGTGAAATGAGAAGGTCAAAGGTGATTGGCTGCTCATATTACCACTGTGCAACATGTGGGCTGAGAGGTGGAGTTAGAGTGGGAGTATCTGAACCGCAGGCAACTACATTAGATAAACAAAGCAATTATCACAAGTAATTATAACCTTATATAAAGTCCTTAAACGTCCCCTGATAATATGTCTTCATAAACTATTATTAACTCTAACTACGAACGACCGTGTCTTTATATGAGCACACACAACACAGACTGTGTGTGAGTCGAGCTGCACCTCATTCTTGTTATGGTGTCGAGGAACAACCATCTTAATCCTGGGCCTAAAGTGCCCGCGGCTGACGGATAACACAAGCCCCGCCCACAACATTAACCCCGCCCCCTCCCCGCAGGCTCTCCAAGGCTGTGCTGCAGCCGATCCCACAAAGCGCCACCACAATGTGGAACATGCACAGTCTCATCATGCTGATGTTTGGTATTTGGACATGTGTTCGAGGGGGCGGGGCTTAAGCCAAAGACAGGAGGCTAGAACTGGTGGCCTCTGTTTGCCTAGCCCACTTGTTTTATACTATTATGGTATGTTTGGTTTAAAAATAGAGTTAATGGGTGTGATTAAAAATAGATGAGGCCTCTCTCTCTTGACTGGAGGAAGATTTCAGAGTTGCTGTTGCTTATAGGTAATTGGGCTGCGATTTGACTGGCTCCGCCCACGTGGCTCTGCAAGGCGTTGGTGAAAACGCTGACCTAACACCTGATCCCCCCCCCCCGCCCCCCCACGTCGATGATCTAAGAGGCTGCAGGTAACAACTTTGACCTCCTCTGTTACATCTGCGCCGAACCGGTCGCCTTGCCCACAGACTCTCCGGAGCGGTGTCGTGTTCCACGTTGCCGACACCTGACCCCCCCCCCCCCCCCCCCCCCCCCCCCCCCCACGTCGATGATCTAAGAGGCTGCAGGTAACAACTTTGACCTCTGTTACATCTCCGCCGAACCGGTCGCCTTGCCCACAGACTCTCCGGAGCGGTGTCGTGTTCCACGTTGCCGCGGCAACGCGGCGATTGTGTTCACCTCGCCATTCACGTCCCACTCTCGTCCCCCCAAGAAACACTCCTCCTCCCTCACGACGCTCGGGTCGACAAAGACGGGCAAATTACAATGTGCATTGTGAGGCTGATCTAAAGACGGCGAGGGGGGCGAGGAGGCGAGGAGGCGAGGAGGCGAGGAGGGAGAGGCTGAGCGCTTCAAACACGCCAGAGTTTTAAACCGAGGATCTGAGGAACGATGGGAAATTTAAAATGAGGTTTAAAGACGCTTTCATCCGCACGGAAGTTTAAGACAGGAATATAAAATACTGTTCACGCATGTACAGACATGTGACCTGTGCACTTGAATCCTCTCCTTTACTGCTCTATGCTCTTCTATTCTATCCCATTCTACCCTGTACTTTTCTGTTACATCCCGTCCGACTCTATTTTGTTCTATTCTAATCTATCCTATTCTAACCAATTCTGACCCATCCTATCCTACTCTATCACATCCTATCCTATTCTATTATTTTCTATTCTATCCAGTTCTATACTGCTCTATTCTAACCAATTCTGTCCAATCCGATCCCATTCTACCCACTTCTTTTCTATTCTATCCAATTCTATTCTCTCCTAATCTGTTCTATCCTTTCATATCCTTTTTAAAAAAAAATGTTACATATCAACAAAGAGAACGTGTCAATCTGACACACACTAGCCAAATAGCTGCGCACACTAGGGGGCGCACTTCTGCTCAACATCCTCATCGCTTTATAAAGTGCATTTTAACAGTCTCAGGATTTTCCTGTGTCTCGTATAGAAGTGAAATCCAACCCTCGACCTTCGCCTCCGAGCTCCCGATGTGTCGATTGACGGCTCCTGGCGAACCTCCGAGACCGACGAGGACTTAATTACAGCTTCCACACTTGTTGAGCTCGGTCACGTGCGATTAACTTTGACAATAAGAGCTGCAGCTTCTCAGCTTCTCAGCTCTGCGCATTTTTTACATTTTAAAAAATAAAGCCAGATGTTCATTTCTCTCTCTACGATATTCAAGTTCCGATAGACCGACGCCTGATTTTCCACACGCGTGTCCTCACAGCGCTCGACACTGTTATAGAACACGTGACACTGTTGTGGCCTTAGTTGCCGTGGTCGCCACCTGTGTGATCTCTTCATAATGTGACGGCCATGAGATGGCGAGGAAGTGGCTCCATCGTCATCGGTGGGCTCCTCGTCACTTCGTGGCGCCGCGCACGTGTCGGCTTCACCCACGGCAGGTCGGGCAGACGTGGTCACAAACGGGCTGTTTGAACCGGCGGGTTCCCTCCCGCTTCGCACGACCCAGTTTAGTTCTGCGGCGGCGCGTGATACTGGAGATCAGCGCACGATTCGGACGAGATGTTAGCGGGACTTTCTCCGTAAAAGCGCCGGCTCCGCTTACGACGCGACGCGGACGCGCGTGTGCAGGAGTGGAAATAAGCGTCTGTCGCAGCAGCTTGGAAAACTCAAGTGAGAAAAGAGCTCAAATCAAACCTGCGATTCCCTCGCAAAGGTTCGATACGTGGGGTTAAGTGACACCTAGTGGTGAAGTTGCACGTTGCAGATGTTTACTCACGTCACGCCCCGATTTCCTTCCCATAGCATTTAGAACCCATGGTCGTTTTCTGTCATTATTTTACAATTATTATTATTATTATGATGATGATCATTATTATTATTATTATTATTATTATTATTTTGTTGTTGTTGTTGTTATTGATCATCATAATTCATAGGAAACATTTACAATTATTGATCATTTAATTTCAATTATTTAGTATTTTTTGGATTCAACATTCTAATATAATCATTATCATTTATTATTTTTAGCATTATTTGAATTGAATATTTTGTTTATAATGTATTAGTATTTTATTATTTATTAAATATTTAGTCTTATATTTACATCAGGAGCAGGTCCTCTCTATGGAGGCGGCCATGTTTTTACCAAAAGGACAAACTACATAAGTTTTGAGTTTTAATGACAACTGAAGGCCATAGGATGTGAGGTGAGGGACCAGTAGTTGTGACTAAATCCTTTAAAACCTTTAAAACTCAGAGGGTGTTTAGTTTGTCCCTTCTGGGCCTCTGTAAAAAAAACAACAACAAAAAAACATGGTGGTGAAGGATGACGGTCCCTTAGGGAGGACGTGCTCCTAAATAGAAAGGGTTGATTCTAAAGAAAAGAAAACAACAGTTAATGCATCAGTCATACCGAGAGAAATGGAAATGAGATCAACAAACTCTAACGTGGAACTGTTTACGTGAGAAAAGATAAATACAAACAAAAACAAAGCATACACCATGCGAGGAAACACCTACGGTTTCGGAGGACGCGCTCCGACCAGCTGTAGTCGTCAGCTGACGGAGGTTAAACCAGGCTCTCAGCTGAATTATGCAGTGAATGTGAACTCTAGACCTGAGCAGGCCAGGCCTAATAATACAGAGGCAGCAGCAGCAGCAGCAGCAGCAGCAGCAGCAGCAGCAGCAGCAGAGGCCTCCATCTTTCTCACTGCTGCTGAACCACAGGCGTCCAAACTAAACTCTAAACTTAGCTCAGCCCAGAAACAGAGCAGATCAGAGGACGTCCGCCAACTGCTGCCCAGTGGCACGGCGATATGATGTGATCC
>JAFBJT010108010.1:5609-16346 GCA_016785325.1 Chascanopsetta lugubris | reverse complement strand
TTTTGTTTCCTAATATTTTTTGTTTTGATGATTTTTACACACACACACACACGCGCGCGCACACACACACGCGCGCGCGCACACACACACACACTGACATATTGAATCAGTGCTGTTTGAGCTTCCAAACAAACATGAGTTTCCTGATTGACTGTTTCTGAAAGATGATTTTTGAATTTCAAACAGGTTTTTATCTATTTATTTATTTATGTATTTATGTATTTATTTGTAACATATTCAGTGAGACCCGTTCCTCAGAGTGAGACCCGTTCTTCAGAGTGAGACCTGCTCCTCAGAGTGAGACCCGTTCCTCAGAGTGAGACCCGTTCCTCAGAGTGAGACCTGCTCCTCAGAGTGAGACCTGTTCCTCAGAGTGAGACCTGCTCCTCAGAGTGAGACCCGTTCCTCAGAGTGAGACCTGCTCCTCAGAGTGAGACCTGCTCCTCAGAGTGAGACCTGCTCCTCAGAGTGAGACCCGCTCCTCACAGAGCAGAACAAAGTGAGGGATGGAACATGGAGCTTCATGTTCAGACCTGAACAACGTGATGAAGAGTCATGAGTCTGGTGAGTCATACTGCTGTCATCAGAGGGGGAGGGGCCAGTGTGTGTGTGTGTGTGTATGAGAGTGAGTGTGTGTGTATGAGAGTGAGTGAGTGTGTGTGTGTGTGTGTGTGTGTGTGTGTGTGTGTGTGTGTGTGTGACACCCTCTCTGACTCGGACCTCGTGTCCAAACCTTTGAGCAGCAGAGAAACGCTGAGTGTGCAGGTTTGGTTCTGATGAGACGCTTCAGCAGCTTCCTGAGGAACAGGATGTTTCCTGCAGATCAGCTGACCCCGCCCACAACCTCCACCCATCCGACCCCCCCACCCCCACCCCCACCCCCCAACGCCGGGGGTCACATGGCCCAGTGTTTGTTCACCACTTCCTGTTTCACCTGTTTGCACCTGGCAGCTGAGATTTTCCCGTAAAAAAAAACAGGAAGAGGATCTGTGTTCCTCATGTTAATGCACCGCAGCACCTGTTTTTAAAGGTTTAATAGTTACGTTTAATTTTACCAATGATTTCAATTGATCATCAGTTTTACAAAATATTAATTATTATTATTGTGTGTGTGTGTGTGTATGTGTGTGTGAGTGTGCCCCAATGATTTCCCTTGATAATCAGTTTTACAAAAATATTAATTATTATTGTGTGTGTATGTGTGTGTGTGTGTGTGTATGTGTGTGTGTGTGTGTGTGTGTGTGTGTGTGTATGTGTGTGTGTGCCCCAATGATTTCACTTGATAATCACTTTTACAAAAATAAATTAAAAACCTTACAAAATGACTGAAAATGAAAACAACTGTAAAAAATAGACACATTCGAAAATAAAAGGCTTCTCCTCAATGGAAAATACAATAGGATTTAGCAGCATACACATATGTGTGTGTGTGTGTGTGTGTGTGTGTGTGTGTGTGTGTGTGTGTGTGTGTGTGTGTGTGTGTGTGTGCGTGTGAGGGCCTTTTGAACACTGAGTTGAGAAGTGCTGACCTCATGTCCTAGTATAAACACTGTCACACTCATGTGACACTCCACAGTGTTTGGTGTCGAGCCCCAGCGTCAGTCCACTGAGACACGACTCGGCTCCATTCCACTCCACAGTTTCATTTCACGGAGTCGGATTCAGAATGTGGAACCGGCTCGTCCTGAGCTCAGAGTTTGGAGGAAACGCTCGCTGCTGCAGGTGTGAATCACATGTGTGGGTGAGGTTCACCACAAGTGGTGAGACCGAGGTGCTGTTTGACTGTAACAACACGGGCGTGTTAATAGAACAGGAGCCTCAGAAATTCCTCCCGGTGGCCACTTCCGGTACTGCAACAGCAGTGCGCAGAACACTGCCCAGAAAGCAGTTTTCCCCCACAGACCATAATAGTCCTTCGGACGCCTGTAAGAACTCTTTGCAGGGACATTATTGTTCTTTGTTTTCTATATTTCTAACTTTTGATGCTTTTTATTATATTCAAAAAAAAAAAAAAAATTCAAAAAATTCTCCTTCTCCTCGGTGACGTCACGGCTGCGCTCGAGCACTCATCCGGCCGCTCGTTCACGCAGCCCCAGGGATCGACGGCACCGCGCATGCTCCCTGCGCAACCCGGAACTAAACCCGGAAGTATTTTCGGCGGCCAGCGAGCATCTTCCTCAGACTTGAATGGAGTCAACTTATCGGTACGTGTCTGGTCTATTTATTCAAACATAAATAAAAACAACCGCTGGTTCACTCACTAACCCTGTGTTTCACCCTCCCGGATGTTTGTGGGTGAGAAGGTTCGAGTGTATTTGTGCCGCTGGTTCGTTTGATTGGCTCCATAAAGTGTCAATAGTATCAATAGTATTGAATATGTTGATTGTGCAGACACAGGCCCACAGGTGTGGTCAGGTCGAGGGGGAGGGGCCAACTCTGATGGATAATTAATGATTAATTAAGAATTGATTAATGTGTGTGTGTGTGTGTGTGTGTGTGTGTGTGTGTGTGTGTGTGTGTGTGTGTGTGTGTGTGTGTGTGTCACAAACAGTGTCTGACCTGTGGAAACTTCTTGTGTTTCAGGTACTCGGTGATGGACGGGTGGAAGTATTTGGCGTAGCCTTCGTTCAGACTGTAAGTTTTGCCCCTCGGCTTGATCTTCACGTTCCTGTCCGTCAGGATGAACTCACCGATGGCCTGACATAAACAAACAAACAAACAAACAAACAAACAAACACATATTTACACACAGAGCTGCACAAATCCCCCCCCCACCCCTCAGTCCTTTTTAATACGTCGAATCATTTATTCCTGCTGTGATGAAAAGCTAATTTTCTGCCTCACAACAATGAAAATATTTGTTTGTAGTTGAGCGAATCAGATCGAATTGACTCATCACAGCAGCTGGATAAATGATTGACAGGATGTTTATGCAAATAAAAGCAGATATGGGACAATATAAACAAGTGTGTGCCACAATAAAAGCGTTTGATCAGACGTAACAGAAGTGGAGAGAGACTCTGTGTGAACTCACAGGATCCAGCATGAAGAAGTTGAGGCCTGCACCGCTGCTGAGCGCCACCATGGTGGCGCTGCCGTACAGAGCGTAACCGGCACACACGATGTTGTTGCCGGGCTGCAGGGCGTCTCTCTCCTCAGGCTCCTCCTCCGATACCTGACAGAAGAAATATGTCAATTCATAATCAAAAATTCCTGGCAACAGCAAAGGGATTTAGATGTAAAGATGAAATAACAGAGAAAAAAGAAGCATGTGTGGAAATGAAATAAAAGTCCTTTAAAAGTTGCAATTTGTTCAAATGTCAATTCTATTCATTTCTAAATTCTATTTTTAATGCAATTAAATTCTAAATTGCAGTTATTTCTAATCCAATTGACTGTACAGCACTGCCCCCTTGTGTCTGCCCAGTATAACTGCACCTCATGCATCCTGTGTTCATCACTGTGTGTATCACTAAATCCGCTGAGACACAGTCTTGAACATTTTATATTTAATATAATTAACTTTGTCAGAATGATACATTTTTTTAAAAATAATTTCATCGTTATTTTTGTTAATTAAACATTTTTTCTATTTTTTATTTTTTATGACTGGGTTTGTGCAGGAAACCAAATGATAAATAAATTCATTAACTAGTAGAAATAGAAAATAGTTTTAACTTTAAACAGTTGAAATTCCATGTTGTGTTTAAATGTAAGATTTCAAGCTCTAACACAATGGAAATAGGTGTAATAGTTATTTATTTTGTGTATTTTGATTGTGTGGTTTAAAAAAAATGCTTTTGATGGAAAAAATACAATTTTGATCAAAGAATATGTTTGGTAGACATCTTGGTTTGTGCGGAAGACGGACTCACCCGTTTGTAAATTGCAAAGATGGTTCCTATCGGAGCCAAACAGTCGATGTTACTGGAGCCGTCCAGAGGATCAAAACACACCACGTACTTTCCCTTTAAAACAACAACAACAACAACAACAACAACAACAACAGGAAGTGATAAACAACAGTGATCTGCTGCAGAGGACCACAGGGTTCACGATCAATACTTTCTCAAACATGATACTAAGGTAAACATTTGACCCTTTGACATTGAGACGTGCAGGTGTCAAACAGATTCATTCATTTATTTACTTATTTATTCATTTGTTGCAATTTCGTATCCATTTGTTCAGTCATATCCTTTGAAATGTGAAACTTTCATTATATAGCTGAAGAATAGAATAGGAGGAATGTGTTCTAACTGATCGTATTGGTCTTTTAAATCTGAAAAAAAAGGGGGTTGGGGTTATGATGATGTCACCGTGTCCGTGCGGCCCTAGTGCCCGTCCCTCACCCTCTTGTCCTTGGGTGTGATGATCAGCTCCTTGTTCTCCTCTGACACCATGCAGCAGGTGCTGTAGGACGCCTGCAGCATGTTGATGACCAGGTCGTTGGACAGAATGTCCAGCTTCTTCACGTCGTCCCCCGTCACGTTGACCGAACCCGCCAGCCCCTGCCTGCGTGGACCAATCCCAGGGTCAGTATCAGCTCCACTTCCTGTCCCCTGACACGCTGTGGCGAGTGGGCGGCCGCTGCACCAGAACCCACTCGCCTCATCATTACGTTTTAAAAGAACGTGTCGAAATAGTTAGAATGATAATACATTTTATTTAAAGCGCCTTTCCTGACACTCAACTGTCAATCAAACAAATTAAAGGTGCAGTGTGTAATATTTTTGTCATTTCTATCGGTAGAAAAACGACTACGAAATAATGACTTACTGATATTTTCATCCATCTGTAATCACCTGAATTATTTCGTCATAATCTTTCAATGAGCAAATGAATGTATATTTACATGAGGAGCGGCTCCTCTCTACGGGGGCCGCCATGTTTTCACGGTAGCTCAGAGTGGACACACTAAACTAAACGTCTTTTGAGTCTTAACGACGACTGAAGTCGACCACAGGTTCTCCTGCAGGTTCAGAGGAGTGAGGGTGAGGTGATGGACACAACATGCAACTTCACCACCAGAGGTCACCACATCTTACACACTGCACCTTTAAAAAGGGAGAGATCGTACGAAGGAATAGATAAAACAGCAGTAAAGTGCAGAAGTGATTCCAGTCCTAAGAAAGTCCCTCTAGAGGTTCTGGAGGCATCGTGTCCACGTGTCAAGATGTGAAGAAAGAACCTTTGACCTTGAATCTCCTGAATCTGACCTCTGCATCCATGAGTCCGAGTGAACTCTTTAAGAAAGTCACTTCCAGCGTATGTGATGGTCATAGAACTGCTTTCCCACAGAATCACAGCAGCATGTGTCAGACACCAGCTGCAGAGGGCGCTGCTGCTCAGTGGAACCTTCACTGTGCTGCTGTAGGACCTGGGATTCTTTCTGGTTCGAACCTCTTCAGGTTTCCTCACCTCGAATGTCTGATATCTGGGAGAAAGTGCCTCTCATGAAGTTTGGTATTTGTCCTCATGAAGTTTGGTATTTGTCCTCATGAAGTTTAATATTTGTCCTCGGTGAATTCAGATCATTCTCCTTCAACCTGGCAACTGTCCAGTGTCAAGCCGCTCAACAAAGAACCAGACATTGTGTCGCTGTTTCAACAATCCAAACCTTTATTAGACTCGGTGACTTTTATCTGGTGCTTTTAAAAGTTCCCCTCAGAGTTCAAACTGCGGTGAAAACATCATATCGGCCCAACTGTCGCCAAGTGGTGAAATCAGAACTGAAGAAAGTTCTGAGCTCATGAACACAAACACGACCTCGGACAAGTCCGACTTAACTCCTGAATCCAGCATGAAGCCGAACAACATCCCAAACATCTGACCTGAACCTTGACCTCTGACCTCTTTGGACAAAGACGCGAGCAGCGAGTCCATTAAGACACAGGTCCTCAGCCGGTGGGTCGGGACCCAAAAGTGGGACCTGTTTTCAGTGGGTCGCAAGCCTTTGACTGGAAAACCAGTTGGAGAAAAAGAAAAGAATCCTCTGCTTTTATTTTGAAGAGGATTGTTTTTATGCATCGGGGTCGCCTTCCGTTCCCAGCCCCGAACAGTGGGTGGCGATAATGCCCTGTAATGCTAAGGGTCCATCCTGTGGGGGCCGCCATGTTTTTTTTTACAGTAGCCCAGAGTGGATCCAGAGATGGATACAACTTCACCTCTAGATGTCACCAAATCCTACACACTGCACCTTTAACAATCACAACAGGATAGCAGCTTTGCATATGATTGTGTTTATGGCTCTCTGACCCCCCCCCCCCCCCCCCTCCCCCGCCCCCCCCCCCCCCCCCCCCTGTACTCACAGGTGGGCGAGGCCTGCCTTGCGCACGGCGGAGGAAATGGCTTTGATGGCCGTCAGCATGGAGTTGATGAGCTGCGTCAGCTCGCCGGTGGAGCCCTTCACCAGGCGCCCGGTCTCCATGACGAAGCGGGTCAGGGTCCATACGTCCGTGTCGAAGGCCGACTGGTCCGACATGCCGGTGGTTCTGGAGGAGCGGCGGGTCGCGTGCTGAGTGCCGGGGCGGAGAGGCGACGGCGAGTGAGCGACCTCATTACCAGCCAAGTCCTTTTCATACCCAGGCAAGGGGATCTATTTGTGTGTGTGTGAGGGCAGTCATGTGGAAGAGTGTGTGTGTGTGTGTGTGTGTGGAGATGGGTGCGGGGGGTGTCCGGTATCAGTAGTGGGGACAGTTGAATCCTGCACAACATGAGGCAACAACTCATGTTTTATTCATTTTCTCCAACAGTTTAAAATACAACAAAGAAAAACATCAACAACAACAACACAACAAGTCTTAGAGCTAATATGAATAAATGTGTTTTACAGAATAGTCCTTTGTTAGAGCCACAGTCGGGAATCGAGCACCATGTCCTCAGTGTTCATAGTGCACAGACATGAGAGAATGAAAACACACACCACTGACATTTTCATGGATTCATGAATCACCTAAATCTTTTTTATTTTCTTCCCATTTCCCTTAAATGAGCCCATGAATGTATATTTACATGAGGAGCGGCTCCTCTCTACGGGGGCGGCCATGTTTTTTACAGTAGCCCAGAGTGGACACACTAAACGTCTTTTGAGTTTTAATGACAACTGAAGTCGACCACAGGTTCTGCTTCATATTCCTGAAGGGTGAGGGTGAGGTGATGGATACAACACGCAACTTCCCCACTAGAGGTCACCGAATCGTACACACTGCACCTTTAATAGTCAAGAACCCGATATGTTTGTCGGATTTATTGCAACATGTTGCCACTAGGGAGGCGCCATTCAGCACATATGTGACAACCCAAGACCCACTTCCTGTAAAACTACACCCAGATTCATATCATGAAATGAGATTCATAAAATAAATAATCCTCTCGTTTGCCCCAGATTGATGAAATCGAGTTCCGGGTCTGGTGACATCTAGTGGTGCAGTTTAAAGAGAGTTTGGAGCTGTTGGTGAGAGGCTGAGGGAGATGACTTTTATATAAGAGAGTATAAGTGGACTCAGGTTCTGTTTTAGCACAACAGCAGCTCCAGTGGCTTTAAATGTCATTAGGAATCTCTGCGCTCCCGGTGACCTTTAGCTTAAAGGTCAAAGTCAGCTGGGTGAAGTGTCCCCTAACTTTTATAGGCAGCGCCTCAAATCCCTTTTATTGAAATGAAATCATAAGAAAACAAGCTTTTTTTAACCATTTGTGTATATTATTTTTTTGCCACGTGCAAAATAGACTTTGGGTTTCCTGAAGTCTTTTTGCAAAATACTGGTTGTTGTAAATGACATCATGTAAAAGTCAATACTTCACTTAACGCACATTTTTCTGTGTTCATGATCCTTACCTGACCTTTGACCTTTGCATTCAAGCGAGTTCACCCTTGAGTCCGAGTGAAAACGGGTCCAAATCGTCTGTGATATTTCATAACTGTTTGAGATTTCATGTACAAGAGGCCAAAGTAGTGTTTTTGAGGCAACGGTGACCTTTGACCTACGACCACCGGAATCTAAATGGTTAAAATTAGCCTTAATATTTAAAAAAAAAATCTCAGATGCTAGAAAAGCAAAAAAAATGTTTATATCAGATTCATTCATATTTCATGTTCACAAAAATATGGTCACTTTTCGACTCACAATCACCAAACTCTAATCAACTCACATTTGTCTCCTAAAAAACATTTGTACCGAATTTGGCGAAATTGCCTGAAGTTGTTCTGTCGATATTTTGTTCACAAGGTAAATAATGTGACCTCTGACCTCTTTTCATCCGTGACCATTAGAAAAGAATAATTCTATAGTGGTGTTCAAAAAGGCAAAAGATGCGTTTTTGATTTTTTTTTGTTAATTCTATCGCAATTCCCAATGGGTGTCACCAGAACATCGGTCCTCGCTGTCGTTTACCTTTGACTTTCAACCACCAAAACGTAATCACGTCACCCGTGAGTCAAAGTGAAGATTTGCACCAAATCCGAGGAAATTCCTTTGACGCATTCCCGAGATGTCGTGTTCAAATTGTGACGGACGACAGAAAAGCGTTACGACCGTTATCGACCGTGTCGTCAAAAAGCACCAAAACACAGCGTCGTCATACCGTTTGAATTTATTGATCACTTCAAACAGCATTTGGTCACATGGTTAAAAGGCACGAGGGTGTGTTTGCATAGAGGTTGCGCTTTGGTCCTTCACATGTGTACAATTCATTAAAAGGCACAGCTGGAGGTAAACACGGGACATCATCTCTGTGGCTTCTTCTTCAAGTGCATTACCGTTTATATTTGGCACATTTCTTGGTTTTTCTTTGGTCTTCTGGAATGTTTGCATTGCTTTTCTGGTTCCAACTCAACCCTCCGTTCACCATCTTCCTGTTTTGTCACGAGTCGGCCCTCTCTCACTTCTTGGCGTGTTTCTGGCAGATGGCGACGTACTCCATCACGTCCTCGGCCGAGCCCAGGGCCACGGGCGCCCTCTGGTGGATGCTCTCGGGCTGGATGTCCAGGATGTTCTCCAGGCCGGTGGAGGCCATGCCGCCCGCCTGCTCCATGATGAAGGCCATGGGGTTGCACTCGTACAGCAGCCGCAGCTTTGATGAAGAGGAGGAGGAGGAGGAAGAGGAGAGGTGAGGGCTCGTTAAAACTGAATTGAGACTTAAAGGTGCAGCGTGTACGATTTGGTGATCTCTAGAGGTGAAGTCTCATATTGTATCCATCACCTCGCCCTTCTGAACATGCAGGAGAACCTGTGCTCGACTTGAGTTCTCATTCAAATGCTAAATATGTAAAGATAAATTAACGGGCTCATTTAAGGGTAATAGGGAAAAAAATAATACATTTTGGTGATAGTATAAATTAATATAATTAGGTGATCATATAAATCCATAAATTCAGTATGTAATTATGAAAGTGACAAAAATGACCGAAATCTTACACACTGCACCTTTAAAGGAAGGAGATGACATTGATTAAAGGTCTTTCAGCTGTAGCTCTGTCAACACATATTTTACGGTGATGGTGAAAACATCCGGAGTGAGTCGGCCTCAGGTTCGTCTCAGTCTTGCAAACGCAGACAGGAAGTGAAGTAACGACACTGTGACACCGTCGTTCCTCTAAGTTCTCAGGTCACAAACCGAAGAGACCGAACAAAGAAGCTTTCTCCTCCTGACAATATGGAGGTCAGGGAGAGACGGAGGAAACACAATCCAGTGGGTTGTCAAAAGATCAAAGGAATATTTACTCACGCGCCGATTCTGGTCGATAAATGAAATATTTTCTTAATAATGACGACAACAACAAGAAGAAGTTGCACTTTAAACCCAGAACAAACAAAGGAGTGGATTTGTCCGTTGACACGTCCTCATCCCTCTGTCCTATTGATGTCTACCTGTCCTACTTCTCTCCGTATATTTGTCGTAACAATTAAAAGCTACAAAATAAATATTCAGGAATCTTGCGATTGAGAGAAAGATACAACTTTTTATATATCGTATAGCCAACAACATGGAGTATTGATTGATTTATTTAATTGGGGGAACTTTGCCTGAAAATGGCCACACTTTGGATTTGTCTGCCAATTTATGTCAAAACAACAGCTGATATTAAAGCCAAACAATCCGAGAGAGCGCGAGCGCAAGAGAGAGAGAGCGAGAGAGAGAGAGGGGGAGAGAGAGGGAGGGAGGAGTTACCTTTCCCTTGGGGCTCTTCACGTTTCCCGGGTATAAAAAGATTCCTCCGTACATCAGAGTCCGGTGAACGTCTGCCACCATGGAACCGATGTACCGGGCTCCGTACGGCTCGCTGCCGTCCTGCAGTTTTTAACGAGAAAGATAATTAAATAACGTCGGTTGTTATTCAACACCGCTCTTAGATCGTGCGAGTCGTGGATCCCTCCGGTTACCTGAGGGAACTTCTTCTTCTGCAGGTACTCTGTCACCGCCGGATCAAAGTGTTTGGCGTAACCTTCATTCAGGCTGTAGATCTTCCCTTTCTTCTTGATCTTCACGTCCCGATCCACCAGGATGAACTCGCCGATCGCCTGGTGAGCAGGAAACAACGAGTTACGCTTGAACTCGTCCTCATTACACGTTTGAGAGAGAGGGGGGGGGGTCAAGTTAGGGGAGAGAGAGGAGGGACGGATAGAGAGAGGGTGGGAGGGGGAAGGGAGAGGGGGGAGATAGAAGAGAGAGAGAGAGAGAGAGAGAGAGAGAGAGAGGGGAGGGGGAGGGTGAGAGGAACAGCGGGACGGGGGGACA
>JAFBJT010108009.1:23668-34875 GCA_016785325.1 Chascanopsetta lugubris | reverse complement strand
GGGAAGCAGAGGGAGCAGGGAGGGGGGGGGGGGGGGTGGGGGGGGGGGGGTACATGACTCCCACATTCTGTCTGGACCAACGGCTTCGGCGGGTGCAGTGATGTCAGCTTACCTCTTTGCTCTCTTTCCTGCCTGCATGCTGCTGCTGGAGGAGCTGGAGGTGGAGCTGTTCCTGCTGCTTCTTATAGAACTCTTGGAGCTGCTGCTGCAGAGGGAGGAGGAGGAGGAGGAGGAGGAGGAGGAGGAGGAGGAGGAGGAGGAGGAGGAGGGGCGGGGGGGGAGGAGGAGGAGGAGAAGGAGGAGGAGGAGGAGGAGGAGACAGGGCGGCAACACGTGAGTCAAAGTCTGTCAGTCACAGCCAGACTTTCCTATACTTTGGTGATCTGTTTTCCGAGGCTTACGGAGCAGGAGAGCACATCAAAGTGAATTTATGTTCTCTGTGAAATGCCACGCGCCCATCCAAAGGAGCCCGTGAGAAGGGCTTTAAAGGTGCAGTGGGCAGGAAGTGGAGACGACTAGCGGTGGGATTCCATGTCCCCCACGCTTCACTCTCAGAGACGGAGAACTTTTGGGGGGCCTTCAGTTCCAATCAAAACTCAAACGTGGCAGGTGAGGGGTTCGTTCGAGATCAGAGGTGTCAAACCGGAAGAAAGGGAACGATCTGTTGTTGCTGCTCGGTCATCATGTTCTGCTCTTACTGGCCCCGCCCACTTGCGATGAACATGAGTTTGACGCCTCTGTCAATCGCGACGCTCGTCAAACGACCAGCAAAGTGAATGAAAATGTTACGGCGGGACGGGGTGGGGTGGGGTGGTCCCGTGAGCTGTCAGCTGGACGTTACCTGCTGTAACATGAGGGCCTGCTGCTGCTGGAGAAGAACCTGGAGCTGCTGAGGGCTCAGGACCTGCTGCTGGAGAATCTGCTGCATCTGCTGTGGAGTTATCACTTGAGGTGTCATCATAGCCACTGACACTGGGACCTGCAGGGACACAGGGAGAGCACGGACACGTCAGTCACACCAACAACACGAGCGAAACACTCAGAGTAGCAATGATCATTTGAATGTCAGGAACTGTTGTTTTCATTTGGTGAAATTGTTGAGAGCATCTTATAGGCTATGTGTTGATGTTATTATTTGTATTATCTTTATTTCAGTAACCAAACATCAACAGACTTTTATTTTGAAGGCTAAGAGAGCAAAGGGGGGGGAGACGGAAAACACACACACAGGAAACGGAAGCATTTCAAAGTAAAAGCAGATTTTGGGCAGTTTTTTTTTTTTCTCGCCTCTGACTGGACTTGAAATGCCCAGGTCTGATTCGACTTGTTGTTTTTTGTTGGAATTTCTAAAATTAATTATGTCACACGTGTCAACACAAACACACACATCTCGACCCCCTCTAACCATTGTGACACCACGAGACACATCCAGCTGGCTCCACCCTCGGCCTCCGTCCTCCCACACCCAGTCCCACCTCATGCGCTACCTGTGTGGCTCCCTGCCCCTCACGCCGGCCCCTTACACCAACAGGACGAACACGCCGCACCTGCGCGCAGACATGAAAGGGAGGGAGCCCTCGCGCGCTGCATACGTCGCACGTATACGTATACACACACACACACACACACACACACACACACACACGCACACGCACACAACCCATGTCACGCCAGTGCATTTCATTAGAGACGCTGTCAACGGCCGTCTATTATTGGGACGATACAGAGGAGCCCTGAGGAGGGGGAGGAGGGGGAGGAGGAGGGGGAGGAGGAGGAGGGGGAGGAGCCACGGCGACCAACACATCGCAGGCCACTAACTAACTAACTCCCTGTAGAAAGGTGTGAGTGCATGACTCTTCAAAACAAGTGATTTGTTGTGACACTGAAAGAGTCCCCCCTCCACCCACACACACACACACACACACACACACACACACACACACACACACACACACACACACACACAAACACTTGTCAGGGCGCCTTAATTGCTCCGGCGGCGTCGGGGACTCGGAGTGTTGTCTGGATGCTGCCACTCAGCCGCCGTGATGTGGAGGACAATTAAAAGCTCCTTCCCTTGACATTCGTATGACAAACTTAAGATGAGCGGCGTCTCGGCCACACGCGTGTACATTAACATGTACACGCGTGTACATTAACATGTACAGTACGCGTCTGCGTTGTCGTCTGCACAGCTGATGTCAGCAGCAGTTGATAGAGCGGTGACACGCATGTCTGCGCCAAGGTTACCCAAATTGTGTGTCCACCTTATAGCTAATGACAACACCCCTCCCCCCCCCCCCCCCCCCCCCCCTCCCCCCCCCCCCCCCCCCCCCCCCCCCCTTTTGAATTTTTCATGCACCCGCCCCCCTGAATGTAATTCAGCTCTTTTAAAAGCCTGGTCTTGGTAACTAAGGGGCTTTTCTGCCCGCGCCCCCCTGCATGCATATCACCTGATTCACTCTCCCCATTGTGGCATAAAACAAAAACAAAGCGGCGGCGTAATGAACAGCTTGTAGCGCTAATGCGGAGGAAAGGGCAGCGGTGTCACGGAGGAGAGAGACGGAGGAGAGAGAGCGGCTTTGATGCTCCCCGCTTAACTTTAGTGTTAAAGGTGCAGTGTGTACAGTTTGGTGAAGTTGTATCCATCAACTCCGTCCAGCGGGTCCTCTCTACGGGGGGGAGCGCCATGTTTTGCGCAGGAGTAAAAGTGGACGCGCTGAAACATCATTTCGAGTTTGAATGACAACTGAAGTCGACCACAGCTTCTCCGGCACGTTCAGAAGGACGTGCAACTTCACCTCTAGATGTCACCAAATCTCACACACTGCGCCTTTGAGGGTAATGAAAATAAATAAAACATTCAGACGACCGTACTTTCAGGCAAATGTCAGGATGTAATTGTTTTGTCAAAATACACGGCACACACGGCACCTTTAACACGCTCAAGTCAGCCCCACCCTGCAGGACTTTGCCACCACCACCACCACAGAGAAGAGAATGCAATATTAATTCCCCCCTTTGTATCACGTCTTAATGTGCACTTCATCTTGACTTTTGCACATGACTTGTCCTGTCATTTGCATAGCGCCCGGCTTCCCGCTCCCTCATTTCACAGTCATTATCCACTGAAGTCGCTCCCCCCCCCCTTTTTTTTTCGGGGCTAATTTTGATTAACTATTTTGAAGGTCAACCCTCCGCTCCGACTTGCTGCCTAGAAGTGTCAGACATGCCAACGCCACACCAGACGTGATGTACAGCTCCTGTCTAAATATGCCCCCCTCCCCAACACACACACACACACACACACACACAGAAGATGAATAATAACACCCTCCCTTTTTTTAAGCTTTCCTTTAACTACAAGCATTAAAAATCTACTCCATATTTGTCATGCTCTATTTTTACAACCATGTTAAAGCTGTAAATTTTGTCATATTTCCAAATGTATAATCATTTTGTCAGACCACGTTATTTAGGGAAGTGATGTGGAATAAAAGCAAGCGAGCCACGAGTAAGCATAAAGGGTTAACACACACAATGGCTGCCAATGTCATTTAGATTCTATTTAAAGGTGCAGTGTGTAGTATTTGGAGAAGCTGCACATTGTTCCATCACCTCACCCTCAGCCTTCTGAACATGCAGGAGAACCTACGGAAGCCCTCAGTTGTCATTAAAACTCAAAAGATCTTCAGTGCGTTCCACTCGGGTCTATTGTAAAAACATGGCGGCCCCCAGAGGGTGGAGCCGCTCTTGGTGTAAAATATACAACAAAGCGCTCATTTTAGGGTCATGCCAAAAGCAAGTCAGGCACTGGTGTGATGATACACTTCTGAAAATGTCTACATCTGTACAACTGTTTTCTAATTCTATTTCTTGCACACTGCACCTTTAAACACCGCAATTCTTTGTTTTCACACTTTGCCTTGGTAACAGTAACTACAGCTATAGAGCCGTTTGCCTCCGGTTCACAAGAGAGGCTATTACGGACCCTCTCGCTTTATTACCCATTACTACTGAGGTCATTAGCAGTAAGAGGGATTGTATGCTTCTTAACCTATTGATCAATGTAACTACCACCATTTAATCCTGTGCTGAAGGAGTGAAAATCTCCCTTGGACCCGGGTCCTATTGAGAGGAGGGGGGGGGGGGGGGGGGCAGGAGGGGGCGGGGCTGGTGCACTTTAACTGAAAAATATTGCCCTGACCGCTGTATCATGCCCATTTAACGCAAACACAGGACACCAGTCACCATTTAGAGCCCCCCCACCCCCCCCCCACCCCCCCCCATATGGTGCACTCCCTTATCTGTCGGATAACATCATGAATCCAGATGATCCACAAAAGGATAGTCTGGACCAGGGCTAATAACTGGGGAAGCCCACCTCCTCCTCCTGAGGAAGAAAAGGTGGGGGGGTGGGGGGTGGGGGGGTGTGGGGGGGGACATTCTGAGGATGCCAGAAATAGCTGATGTTTATGAATTTCACAAAGGTGTGGTTGGTTCCTCTCTCTCCAGGTGCCTCGCATGCATAAACATTCAAAGCTGGAACATTCTCACACAGCTGCAGAGTGACTGCAGGCGATGTACTGTACCAGCACAGGCCTGCTGGCCAACCCACACACACACACACACACACACACACACACACACACACACACACAAATCCTAAACTGTGGCATGTTAACTGTCACAAGCACATTCAGGTGTACATGTGCGGCCTATAACAAACTGTACTGTATATGAGGAGTCACAAGAGAGAGCGCTTCGGGCTGTTTGCTCATTGCATGCACTGTACAGATGAAGAATGATGAAACATTGTTCAGATATTCTCTGTGAACAAATGAGGAGCTGCAGCTAACGATCGTTTCTGTAATCGACTGCTCTATTGGTTCATTTCTTCGATTCAATTCGATTAAATGATGATTTGAATAGGCGGAAGAAATAGTACAAATGTGAAAAGACATGTCTGGAAATGTCTAGTCGGCTTATAGACACCATCACTGGGAAGCCCGTGTGTGTGTGTGTGTGTGTGTGTGTGTGTGTGTGTGTGTGTGTGTGTGTGTGTGTGTGTGCGCATCTCGTTTGTGAATGAGAAGTAGCGTATGTTTCGTCAGTTTCTCAAACTTAAACAGTTACAGCAAAACACAAATGATAGATTTGATTATTCGATTCAGGGAATCTGGAATCAATAACCAGTTCATATATAAATCGATAAATCGATTCAGCTGTAGAAATATGCATTTTCTATATAGTATCTATTAGTAGTCGCTATGGACACCTGTGTACTAACACTCCCACATTCAAGCATCAAACACCCCCGATTCAGAGTCAGTGAGGACGCTCTCCGTGCCCCCGTGGATCAGAGGTCAGAGGTCACAGTCGGGTGAGAAGGAGCGGGGGGGGGGTGAGCAGAGCTGCACAGCGGCTCCCTCCTTCACACTGGAGCAATTAAGACAAACAGAAATGAGGAGGACAAGGAGGAGGAGGTGAATATGAGCGGACACAGAGGTGAAGCTTGTCAGGGAGGAGGGAAAAAAACTAAAAAAAATAACAGAGAATCATTTGAAATTTTCATTTGTGCTCCCTGGGGTCATCTTGTTTTGCTGGGGCATCAAATGGAATGGCAAAGTAAAAAATACACACACACAAAAAAAATTATCATACAAAACAAAAAAAAACAAGCCCCAGAGAAATCAAGGAGTCTGCTGCATTTGATGCAGTGGTTTCACCTTGGCCTGAGGAGGAGCCGTGGAAATGACACGGATCTGTGTGATCCGCTGCATGACGACGTCACAGGAGCTGCTGTGCTGAGGTGAATGTGACTGTAAAAACAGGCCGTCGACACGACGAGACGAGCTCATTCCGATGTGTCCTTTATTTCTTAATAATATAAAAAATATAACGGTGGTATTCAAACCCCTCGTCTTTCCCCCACAAAAATAACAATAAACGATACAATGATTAATAATAAATATTTCATTTTTTAAAATTGAAAAAATATATATAATAAAATTGTTAGTATTATTATTATTACTGTATTTTTACAATGATTTGTTTAAAAAATCATTGTTGTTTTTATTATTATTATTGTTGTTGTTGTTATTATCATTATTGTTATTGTTATTATTATTATTCATTGCTCGGTAACTCGCTGTGTAAAAAACAACCTGTGTTACACTGTGGTGTGTTTCAAAATTTATTTTGAAAAGGCCAAAAAAAGCAGCTCATCCCAAACCTCCCTCTATCACCTCGTCCTCATCCTTCACAATCAGGCCCTTTTAAAAATGTTTACAGCTCAGATAAACAGGATAATCACGGCCACATTCTGTCTCAATCGTTCATCACACACACGCGCACACACACACACACACACACACACACCACATGTTGTGTATCTGGGTGCAGGGGTGTGAGGAGATGGGTGATGGTGGTGAGGTGGGGGGGGGTGGGTTGGCTTGCATTATTTGCAGCAACTGTAAAAACAAAAGTCAAGATTGCATTTTAATTAACTTTTCGACTACAAACAAACAGGTTCTGGTGCCGGAGCGGGTCGCTGCACTGTCGGGTTTAAACAAACAACAGAGCGGTTGAAGTGAGCGGGTTCTCGCCCCAATAATAACAGCTGAGCTGCAGCGCTGGACACTGGTTCCCACAGTGGAGGGAGGCAGACGCCACTGCAGGTGACTCACCAGACCTTACTGCATCATTAGCGATATGAATAAATAAATACGTGTAAAAATCAGGATTATGACACGATCATCGGTTTAACCTTCCACGCGAGCCGATGTCCAGTCTCTGTGACCTCATCAGGCCACGCCTCCGGGTTCATATTTCACAACAGGCACTGAAACCTCCACAACTTTCACATTTGCCCGCTCGTGGCCGCCGTCCGCGTACGAACCGCCGCTCGCCCCCGTGGTCTGCGATCCACCGGCTCGCCGCCGGTTGCGCAACCGTGCGGCGCGGCGTCTTCCCTCCCGTGCGCTATTCGAGTCGGTTGAGATTTAATTAAGATCACAGCCTCTAAAATCCCTTTCAAATGAAAGTGTGGTGGAAAGACAATGGCCGACACATCCTCGCGCAGATTGTTTCTATTCTCTGCGTCGCACCGGCGACAACTGAACTAATCCTTGTTTCCATGACGGCAGACGAGGGCCACGCTCTTAATGTTACTGTGTAAAGTACACGGGCCATTAATCAAATTATATAGGAAAAGATATTAGGAGGAGGTTTGAAGCAATGAATCAGACACCTTTATTCTGAAGGGGCCAATGTGTCAATACCATTGTATCGCTTACGATTTTGAAATGACAGCCGGTGTCAGAGAGAGAGTTGGAGAAAAAGACCTTGTGCCACAAAACACTCCAAACGGTGTGATCTCATCATTATCTGAACCATCTCAGCCCTTTGAAACACAAGTGTGGAGTTAATCTTTCTATCTGGAACACACACACACACACACACACACACACACACACACACACACACACGGAGCTGTAATGACCCTTTAAAGAAAACACACACAAATGAATGAAAGCGCCTTTTCAAGTAAAAACATGTTTGAGTCAAGAAAGCCAGGGAATAACAGCTGGTGCTTCACTATATCACTGCTCAACTATTCCCCCCGTCTCTCTCTCTCTCTCTCTGTCTCTCTCTATCTCTCTCTCGCTCTCTCTCTCTTTCCATCCTCTCTCTGCCTCCTCCGGCACAAAGCAGACACCACCACCACCGTCCCTGAAAAGGATATCCCATGCGAGGCTGCAAGGGCTCGGCCGGGCCCCCCCTGTGCCCCCCCCTCTCTCTCTCTCTCTCTCTCTCTCTCTCTCTCTCTCTCTCTCTCTCTCTCTCTCTCTCTCTCTCGGTCCACCGCTAATATCTGCTTGCCTATGTCATGGTTTGGAAATGACAGGTGCTGCATGGCAGCGCCCCTCAGCCTTGACAGGCCACTGCACAAATAACGCCCCCTTTGCCTGAAAGGGGCTAATGCACCACTAATGAACAATAAATCAACTTTGATTACAAACTGTCAAGCCAATCAGCTCGCACTCCAGCTCTCCCAAACTGCGAGTCTCGGCCACAGCTGCACGGCATTACGGCACAGGCACCCCACCACCACCACCCCCCCCCCCCCCCCCCCCCCCGACCATCTGATATTCACCTATACTGTCTTTTTTTTTTTTAGCCACCCACTTCTCCAGCACTGATGCAAGGTGCTGAAACACGGCCCCCCAAAAGAGTACACAATAAAATCAGCAAAAAGTAAGTGACAAGCACATGTGGATCCCCTCGGCAGCTGCCTGACTTGAAAAAAGTGAAGTTACAGGACAGGAGGCGACTGAACAGCAGAGAGGTTTCCAGTGTAAAAAGCTCAAAGCTGTCAGCAAAGAACATGACCACAAGTTTACCTCCTAATTCCTTTGTATCACACACACACACACACACACACACACACACGAAGCTGTAAGAGTCACACACTCTTTTAACTTTTCAGGACGATGTGAGCGATGGCATTCGGAGAGACAGCCGCGTGGTTTTGTGGTGACGGCGTCACACACAGAGCCGTGCCAGCGTCTGTCTTCATTCACTGTGACACCACGAGGGGAGAGAGGCTGCATCAGCTTCAGTCTGACCACTGTTTACAAGCACAACATCAGCAGCAGCAACATGCTACATGCAACCAGGAAAAACCCATTACAATTTTTTTTTCAATAAATTAATTCAAAATTCCTTTTTTTTTTAAATGTTCATACCAGGGATTGTAAATAAAAGCTATTGCAATAATAATAATAATAATAATAATAATAATAATACAGAGCTGCTGCCCCTTGTTTTCCTCAAACTTTCCATAATTCAAAGCGCAAACAGAGCCGGATCCTGCTGAACTGGTTGGCTCTCAATCAGTAAAGTAAACAAAACTAAACAGTCAGAAATGGCAGTCACAGTCAAATAGCCAAAAGGCATTTAAAGCTGTGAGGGACAAACAACAATAAAAAAAAAAAAATCATTTAAAAAAAACAAAAACTCAGCTATAAAGTGAAATAAAGCTCCACTTCTGACACCATATAAAGAGGAGCAGCTATAATGTAAACAGTCTGGTGTCAGACAGAAGACAGTCAATCTAACATACAGCACAGGAGACAGTGAACTGTCGTACACCTCTCATTCGAACTGCATGACAGAAACTGAGCCAGTTACAATGGCAGAGCATCAACCACACACACACACACACACACACACATACACACACTCTCTCTCTCACACACACACACACACACACACACACTAAGCCTCCTTCCCTCTTTTTACTCCCTGGTCAAATGAAAACGTTGAAGTTTCCCTTTTCTTTACAACAAGCGAGCACGCTGGCAAAATCACAGAAATCAATCATATTGACAAACCTGACAAACTCCATTTAGCTGGCAGGGTAAACAGAGTGCCGGGGCCACGCGGTGTGTGTGTGTGGAGTGAAGCAGAGCGGAGAGCACGGCGGCGGCGGCGGCGAGGGGAAGGAGAGAGAGAGAGAGAGAGAGAGAGAGGGAGGGAGGGAGGGAGGGTGAGCGACAGTGAGTCAAAGAGAGAGGGAGAGAGAGAGAGAGAGAGAGAGAGAGGCTGACAGGCAGGAGGCTGAGCTGAGCTGAGCTGTGGACTCTCCAACCTTCTTCCTCGGGATACAGACAGATTGCACGCGCGAAGGTTGCTCCCCAGCTGACAAGATACAAAACTACCCAATCAGCCACGCCCCCTCTCCACCAATCACAAACAGGCCTCTAAACATAATTAATTCAAATGGGGGGGGGGGGGGGGGCACACACACAACAGGGAGCCGTGGGGCTGGGCTGCAGGTGAACCAGGAAGGGAGGGGGGGGGGTGTTTAAAAAAAAAAATAAAAAAAGAGAGAGAGAGAGAGAAAGAGAGAGAGAGAGAAAGAGAGGGGGAAAAGACACAGTTGACGGCTGTTAACCCTTTGACCCGTGCCAGGGACTCCGCCCGTGCAACTGAAACAATGGGAGTCTGAGGAAAAGAAAGGAGGCCCTTTAATTAAACAACAGATAAGTAAACACAGATATCTGGAGGAAAGAAAGAAAAGTGACCCCCCCCCCCCCCCCCCCCCCCCCCCCCCCCCCCCCCCCCCCCACACACACACACACACACGCACACACTATCAGGCCCTTTATTGTTCTGATGAATGGAGGTGTTTACAGTCGCCGGGAACAAAGACACAAGTCATTCCACATAAACAACCAACAACTAGCCAGATGCTTTGGAGTTATTTTTTAGACTCGTTGTTGTTGTTGTTGTTGTTGTTGTTTGTTTGTTTTGTTTTGAACTCCCATGTTGATTCCACATGTGTTTAGAGCTCAAAGCAACATTTATTTTAACGTGTATTAGGTCATGAAATCAAACACATCAGCATAAACTTTCACCACTTTTTGAACACTTCCAACAGCAGTCGGCGCGCACACACCGGCTAAAAGCACTTACATTAATAGCCAACATTACAGCAACTAGCAAGGCAATCCATCCGACATCCCATCCCAACGAGAGCAATTAGCTGTCATGATATCATCACACTCTTTAACACCCTGTGCTCTCGGTGAGGGGAAGAGACACAGGAGCCTGCCACCTACTGGAGATGTGGCTGAACTGTCTCCTGTCCACACACACGCTGTCTTTAATCTTTGTAATAATGTCATTTCATGCAAATATTGCTGTGCACAACTTCAACGATGTTGCAATCCTACTTTAAAGGTGCAGTGTGTAAGATTTGGGTCATTTTTGTCACTTCTAAAAATATTACAAAACAATGACATGCTGATGTTTTCATGATCACGTGTAGTGTTGCTCCCGTTACCCTTAAAGGTGCAGTGTGTAAAATATGGTGAGATCTATTAGTGAAGTTGCATGTTGTATCCATCACCTCACCCTTCTGAGGATGCAGGAGAATCTGTGGAAGCCCTCTGTTGTCATTAAAGGTCAAAAGATGTTTAGTAAGTCCACTCTGGGCTACTGTAAAAAATGGCAGCCCCCATATGGGGGACTCGCTCCTCATGTAAATATACATTAATGGGCTCATTTAATGGTAATTGGAATAAATAATTCACTTAGGTGATTATAAATTCATGGAAATGTCAGTAAGTCATTGTTTTGTAATATTTCGAGTGACAAAAATGACCGAAATCTTACACACTGCACCTTTAATGAGCCCA
>JAFBJT010108008.1:59802-84703 GCA_016785325.1 Chascanopsetta lugubris | reverse complement strand
GGATTTAGAATAAATATAAATTAATTTTTTAATACATAGTGACCTGATTAAAAAATAATAGTTGTGTGTGTGCGTGTGTGTGTGCGTGTGCCTGTGTGTGCATTTTTTTTTTACGTACAACATTTTCATGCTGTTGCACTTTCATAATGTTACGCTCACTGTGGGATTAATCAAACATTATCTTATCTCATCCAAGTGATTATATTGGATTTGTGTATTTTGCGTACGGGGCAACGTGTTTTTACTCCATATTCTCACAATGTGGATATACGACGACATGATCTTACAGCATATACAGAAATGAATTAAAACAAAAAAAATAAATGTGGCAACAATGCAGATGTTCATTTGAAGGTTTGAGGATGGTTCCATTCCGGAGTCTCAGAACTTGTGGACAAAGGATTAAGTCAAACTGGATTGGAAATACTGGATGATGTGATTCTAATCACTGTGTGATGAGAAACACTGCCTGCGTGTGGCGTGTGGACGTGGTACCTTGCTGAAGTCCACGGAGCTGTTCTCCCTGCTGACCTCCGCTTTCCCCTCGGGGCCTGCTGCCAGCTGAGACTGGGAGCAGGTCAGCTGACCTGTGGGATCCACACACAGGAAACACACACAGGTGAGCCAGTGTCTCCTCTCCACTCAGGTGATGGAGGGTGATGCCGCTCGTCGTTACTGTCTCAAAAAAAATAATCCTGCCTCGGTGACAGGCTCCCTGCCAAACCGACGGAGTTAATTAACGCGTCGCTTCTCTTATTCAATCATCTCACGGAGGTTTATCAGAGCACAATTGTTGTGAACTTGGCGTCCGTCGCCGCACAAGTGAAAATAAATTGTTCACCGAGTACCCACACGTCCTGCAGCTCACTGTTGTGAACACCTAATTCTGTCATTGGCTCCTAACGTGGCGTTGGCAGTGATGTCGGACAAGTGGAATCTATTCCAACTATGAATTTGTCCTGGACTCAGTTCTGTGAGGAGACATTGCAAACAAATGTGCGTATTTATAGAGTGTATACTCATTTTTTTGTGTTTAAAAAAAAAAATTCAACTCAACCCATCAGATCAATTCAACCTTTCAAAAACATTGTCTGTTGAGAAGCCAATATTGACACAAAGCATAAGAACAGAGCACCTCTGAATATGTTTTAGAGAATAGGAGGAGGGAGGTCAGACTGTGGGGGGGGTGGGGTGGTGGGGGGAGGGTGTCGTATCTCTGTGGGGGAGATAAAAGTGGGTGGAACAATGATTCATGCTTCAAAACATTCATGCTTTAAAGCACTGACCAGAATCAGAGCAGAAGTTGGGGCTCATTTTAACACAAAATAACATGACTGAAAACCATCAATCTAATTATTCTATATCTAATTTCTGGAATTAGAAATGGAAATTACATTCTCTCAATCTTGCATACTGAACCTTTAATTAGCAGTTTTTGCCTTCAGCCTACATCATCTAAGTAAACACTTCCTGCAAAATGGGTCATTTAACCTTATCTCATATTATTTCAACATTTCACATTTATTTAATATGTATTATTAGTATATTTAATTTTTAATATATGTATTATTAGTATATTTAATTTTTAGTATATGTATTATTAGTATATTTAATCGATATCATTATGTGAACATAAGGAACAGACACTAAACACAACGAATAACACTTTGGCATTTCCTCTGAGGAGAAGAAACCCCCCTCTCACTTGGTTTGTCCCAGTGATGTCATCGTGTGACATCACCAAGACCAAAAAAGCAGGAAGTGGGAGACTTCCCCTTTGCCATTTTTTTTCCAAAATGGTGGACGTGAACAGAGGACCGCATGGTGAGTTTCATTCAACAAACACTCCAGTGACAAAATGAAAACCTGATGTTTGTGTGTTTACTTTGATTTAATCTTGAGCTTTGATGTAAACAACAACATAAACATACCTGGGACTTTAGCTCACGGAAAGTTATTGAAGAAATGGAGCATTTTAGTCACTGTAATTCTAGCAATGTGGCCAGAAGGTTTGTGTCGGCAGGTGGTGAACAGTTTGTATCATAGTGTCATTTTCCATGTGTGATATCAGGGTTCTTGGGGATCTTAGTGGCCAATGGCAGCAAAGTGTATTCAGCTGAGGTGTGTTCAATATGTACGGTGTGAATCCGACGGGCAACATGGAAAATACAGTGACTACTTTAACAAAGCTGAATTCAAATGAATAAAAAATGAAGGAAAATTCCAAAAAGAACCCATTTTGCCTTGCAGTTCTACCCCTTGCCAGTGTGGGGTGCTGTGTGCAGCTGCCACTGGACCACTTCCTCCTGTGTTCTTGATGAAAGCTGGACCCCCCCCCCCCTTTACTGTGTTCTATTTAAAGGTACAGTGCGCAAGATCTATCACAACAGAGCACAATAATCATGTTTTCATCACTGTCCAATCCTCAAACTATTACTTGTGTTTTTAGGTCCTTGTCCTTTCAAACTGTATCTATCAGTGGCCTTTGGATCATCTCTGTCATCTGAACGCCTGGAGGTGAGCGTGACGCTCATCACTACACGCGACCCAACCCTGATCCTGGGATCGAACCTCTCACCGTTCTTGTCCAGGTGCTGGTCGGACGTCCGTCTGCCCATGTCGGCGAGCGAGCGCACGATGGGCAGGCGGTTGGCCAACTTCTTCTGGTTCTGGTGGTGATGGTGCTTCAACAGCGTCTCCCTCACTCTCAGCCTGAGCTCATCGCCCAGGGGTGAGTACAACTCCTGGTGGTCCAGGACCATGTCTAACACACACACACACACACACACACACACACACACACACACACACACACACACACACACATATGCCCAAGTTGTAATGGTTTTAAAATGAGAGAGTTCGATGTCATGATACATCCTGTATTCATCCATTGTTTTACTCTGCTCCTCCTCTGGGGCAAGTTGACCTGTGTGTGGGTTTGTGTGGATGAGGAGCAGAGATGAATATTTGAGCTGCGCTTGACGACACAGTCTGACTCTCATGACACCTCCAACGTGTCTGGAGGAGGATCATTGTCGTCAGTATTTAGAGAGTAGTGTTGTCAGCCTTGTTTACTGCGAGTGGACCCTGTTTGAAGTGTTTGTGCCTCTGCTGCGGTTGAAGTTGGTTGTTGTAAACGAAGCCTGAGATGTGGACCACAGCCGTTGTTACTGGTTGTGAACTCCATAGGGGGCTGAACTTATTCTGTGCTGTATTTGCCTTTGTCATAGTACACCCCCATAGGATGCTTTTTTTTTTTATCTATTGTACATTTCAGTATTGCAGAAAGTCTATTATGAAACTTGTGTATTATTGAATTGATCAGTGCTTATCGTCCCATAATCCACTCGTTTGTACCATCCGATGAGATTTGGTGGTAAACACTCCACTCCGACAGCAACTGTCTTTTTTTTAGAGCTTCAATATTTGACCTTTCTATGCGTATGACTTTTAATTACAATTAATATAACATAAAATCGTGAAAATATAGCCGTGTCCAACTCACATGCAGAATTTAAGGTGTCAACGTACCTTTACATCGTCTCTGTTTTTTTACATAGAAAATGGACTGCATCTTTGTTGACGTATTACCAATCGACTTCAAAAGTTAAACATCCCGAAACACCACCCCAAGTAATATTTCCTCCAAGTTTGGTGAAAATCTGCCCATACATTATTGAGTTACTGTGTCCACACACACACACACACACACACACTCGTTGGAAAGCAGCAGTGGTACCTGCGATCTCCTCGATGGAGTTGGCCCTCATGTCCAGCAGCACCGTGCTGTTGATGATGCAGCTCCGCAGCTCGAACAGGCTGTGCAGGGACAGAGTGGCCACGTAGGGTTTGCTCCAGCGCTCGCCTCCGTCCTCCACGTCCTCCTCAAACTTCAGCCACCTGAAACGCCAGGGGGGAGTTTTGAGGGAGGCGAAGGCGGCAGACGGCAAACTGTCTGGCAATCTGTTCTCCCTGCAGCATCGCTCACTCTGGGTCCCGCTAATTTGTACGTATCTGTCTCTTTATCTCTGCGTGTGTTTTCCTCATTTACTCTGTATTGCCTCTCATCAGCGCTTATGAGTAAATAAGATACGTCTGTTTCAACAGGGGGGGGGGGGGGGGGGGGGGGACATTTAAATTATAAATTAAGAGATATAAAAAATGAAAAAATGTGGACAATTCTCAAATAAAATCAACAGTAGCGGACATTGAAGTCCTCCGGGAATTACAACAATGACTTGTAATCACTTAACGCCGCACAATCAGTGTGAGTGGGATCATGGGTGTGAGCGCTCCGTCCAATCCCTGCTGAGTAATGACATGCTGCGCTAATGACGTGAGGCGGCGCCAGCACCTGGCGCTCTCCCTCCACTCGGTGTCCTCGCCGTCCCGCACACAGATCTCGTCCATCTCGGTGAACAGGTCGTGAGGAAGGTGCTCCTCATCGTCATCCTCGGCCCCCAGCAGGAACTGCACTCTCCGGGCGCTCGGGGGGGGGGGGGGGTGGGGGGGGGGGGGGGGGGGGTAGAAGTGTGAGCTGTGCATGCAGGGTTATTGTTTCTACCTTTTCAGTCATTAGATCCTGGAGAGATCGTTTTTGCGTTAAATCACCATGTTTACGGTTTAAATCTCCACTATGAGAACTTTCCTTGTATACAAGCATGGGGGGGGGGGGGGGCGGAGTCACTTTATCTCACGCCGCCGGGGGGGGGGGGGGGCGGAGTCACTTTATAAATCAGAGTACGTCCCTCTCCATTTCACTAGGTGGCGATAGGCTCCCTTTCAGCAGATGTTACGCCGCCTAGCAAACGTTGGCAGCAAGTGGCTGAAGTTAGCCCTTATGGTTTTGGTGTAATCTGGAGGAAGATGCTTTGCATGCTGACGTCACATGCTATTCCAATTCTTTGGGGAAAAATTAAGATTAAAGAAGAGTAAATAAAAATTGAATAACTGGAATAAAAATGAAAGAAATAAAACTACAAAATAGAAATGATTTTTTTTTAAAATGTTATTCCATTTCAGGAGCAGATTGTACAGAGCACCTGTTCAAGTTTAAGTCTGATTAACAACAAGCGCTCAGAGGAGATTATCAGTATCGATTTGATTTAATCTGATTTCAGTTTAGCTTATTTTTATTTTATTTTTTTTTTAAGTTGTAGAAATGAAGCCAAAACAGTCGTTAGACTCTCAGTGGATTCTCACCGATCGAGTGGCACAAAACCACCCTGAGAGGAAAAAGTCATGAGGTCGTGCGCTTTGTACCGTAAAGAGGAGACTCTCTGCCCTCCACCAGGGGGAGCACCCGGTCCCTGCTCCTCCTCCTGTGCTTGTTTCCATGGTGACGGTGCCTGCGATGGCTGCGGTGCCTGGTGCTGCCCAGGGGGACGTGTACCCCGATGTAGAGGGTCCTGTGACCTGCGGAAGAGGCCGACAAGTGGTGAAAGGGGTGAGCGTGCGCGTGTGTGTGTGCGTGTGTGTGTGTGTGTGTGTGTTTGCTCTCAGAAGATATCCGCCTCATTTCATTGATCGATGTCCATCTCGACTTTCCTGTTTCCACGTTTAAACATTAATATAATGAAGTGCGCTGCAGGAACGATGACGTCTAATCACCTAATGCTTCATGCTGCTGTTTACATTCATACATTTCATCGTGCCACATGTTGATGTTGCGCAGCCGCGACCACCTGTTACAGCGGGAGCATAAAGACATCGAACGGCCCCTCGCTGGTCGTACACCCCCCCCTGGATTGGTGCTGGTGATCAGCAGCACAACTGGCTCCGGTTAATGAGCCACATGCATTTCCGCCACAAAGAAACTGTGACAGCTGCTCTGCACGCGCTGCAAATGCATCGTTGTAATGATCCACTTAAGGATCTGATGTTTATGTCTTTTTGAATGACGGCACAAACACACAAAGCCTGCAGCTGTGTGACTGTGTGAAGCCCGCTTGTTAAAATATGCATGTTCTGCTTGTAGCGTTCAAATCTTAGCTGTGTGTGTGTGTGTGTGTGTGTGTGTGTGTGTGTGTGTGTGTGTGTGTGTTTATGCAGCGATAAGTCAGCCCACTCAGCTTGCTGCAGTACAACATGAGCTTCCACACAACCACACACACTATATATAGTAGTTGATATCGTAGTGTCGTGTTTTTCGCAGATCTCTCTCTACGAGGCTGGAAACGAGCCCCTGCGCTGTTTTGTACGTGATAGTGAAGCTGAATCATTTCATCATCTATCGGCAGACATGGAATATACAATCATTTCATCACTTTTACAGCAGCAATTCACTCACGTGCTAACCATGGTCTTCATTACTCTAGAATGAGCCATCAATAATAATAATGGATAATAAAATCGACAGTACAGCTGGATTCATATCTAACAGTGTAGTACTTCTACTACTAATAATAATGATTACTGTTATTATTATTATTATCATTACTGGAGTTGATTCGTTGCAAAGCAGGTTCAGTTGTTAGTAAGTTTAGCTGAATGTACATAAGTGACATGTGCATGAATATGTCCACTCCCTCTCACAGCTCGGGCCTCAGCTCACTCACGGCAGCGTTCATTCATTGGTGAAGTGGGAGGAAGTGGACCGAACACGTCCGTATTCATATCAACTGTGGCACGTGCGTGTGACGCAGAGAGACCCAGTGCATCCTCGCATTCAGGCCACCTGCCCGCATTGACCACAACTTTGACCCCTAAGTTCCCTGAAGGTCATGTGAGCACAGGCCCGGTGATCACGCGCCTCCTGACAGCGCGCTGTTTGTTCGTACCTCTCTGTTTTGATTCTCCGTGTTTGTCGGTGATTACGGAGTCGCTGATGCTAGTTCCTCTCACCTCCAGTCTCTGCCTCCCACTCTGCTCTTATCTTTAACTATGAGAGGAGCAGCAGCAGCAGCAGCAGCAGCAGCAGCAGCAGAGTGGGTGGACTCAGCTGCTGCAGCCTCTCACTGCTCCCTGCAGCTCTTTGTGTTCCTCGCCTCTTCCTACCTTCCACGTCCTCCTGCTCCAAGTTGGGTCTCTGTTGGGACCGTGTTCCTCCTCTGTCCACCACAGCCTCATCGTCGTTTCTCTGTAACACACACACACACACACACACACACACACACAGAGGATGTCACTCACACACAGCGAGCGCGAGCGGTGCAACCCATCATCCGCTTTACTGATGTATCCTGAACGTAACCTGATCATTATAAGTGTTTGTTGACTTGTCGCTCCCCTCACAGATTAGGTCATTGGGAACAAACACATTATCCAACCCAATAGCCCCGGGTTGCCGTGGAAACTAATTGCACATCTCTTTGTGACAGGGCAAATATCTCGGTCCAAACAAGGCTTTGTTTTCAGTCAGGGAACAAATCAATTATGCACCTGCAATTAAAAGGGTCAAGGTGAGAGTCTGCTTAGGTGAGGCCATGGGATTATTGGTGTATTTATTTATAATCTATTTTTCCCATCGCAAATCTGATTATAGAAGGGGTTGTGTTTTGTTTTGTTTTGTTTTTTTTGTTTTTGTTTTTTTGAGGGGGGGGGGTCTTAAATCCCAAAATATGAATTAAAAAAAATCAATATAATATAATTTCCAGTATTTCCACGTGGGCATCTCTTCAAAATGTAACAGTTACTTAAACTATATTCCCATAATAACTAGTTCATACAGATGTTTGAACCAGAGGGAGCGAGAGAGAGAATAATCCTCAATGCAGAGCTCTCGCCAGATTACAAGACACAGAGCACTGAGTGACCGCTGATAATGCCATGGAGCTGTTTCCTGTGAACATGGCTGTGCAGCAGCAGCAGCAGCAGCAGCAGCAGCAACAGCAGCAGCATTAGGCTGATTCCTCTTCACTGTGTAGCTTCAGTAATGATCAGTTACAATAACTACTTCTTCTTCTGTTGGTTTTTGTTATGATGATGACGATGATGATGATGACGATGATGATGATGATGATGATGATGTGAGAACAAGAGGACACACAGACATAGTGTCTTGGATCTGATTAGAGTGACTGAGAAAACCATCACTCTGTGGTGTGAACATCATCATCCTGCTCTTATGTAATACGAGAGAGAGAGAGACAGAGAGAGAGACAGAGAGAGAGAGAGAGCGAGAGAGAGAGAGAGAGAGAGTATTCATCATTCATACTCATCATTACATCTGCTTCTGTCTCTTTAGTAAAATACTGCCAGTTCTCGCCTGCCTGGTCGCAGTCTACACCAAAATGTAAAGGTGCATTACGCAAATATCAATCAGTCCCGGCTTGAATCCGTCGGTGACCTCATCTCGTGGTCACCATTGTCTAAAGTGACTATTGTCTTGCTTTCCAAGGGAAGGTGGACGTGGCTTGACCCATGTGAGCTGAGCCCTGAGCCCGTGGTCCGAGTGACAGAGGGGTCTTCGGCTTCGCTGCCCCTCAGCTTCAACTGTAACTGCTTACAAACGGGCTCCACACGTGCATTTAGTTGCACTGGAGCTCAGTCAACGCATCTCCCACCGACCCTGCTGGGTGCGGCTCTGGTTCAATGCGGCTGCTGGCGGCAACTTTTGCTTTAAAGGTGCAGTGTGTGAGATTTCCGTTCTTTTTGTCACTTCTGGAAATATTACAACACCATCACATACTCACATTTTCCCAAATGTATAATCACCCAAGTGTATTTTATTTTTCCGTTACCCTTAAGTGGAGCCCATCAGCGTATATTTACACAAGGAGCGGGCCCTCTCTACGGGGGCCGCCATGTTTTTACAGAAGCCCAGAGTGGACATACTAAGCACCTTTTTGAGTTTTCGTGACAACTGAAGTCTCACACAGGTTCTCCTGCATGTTCAGAAGGGTGAGGTGATGGATACAACATGCAACTTCACCTCCAGATGTCTCCAAATCATACACAATGCACCTTTAATATGTGCATGCATATGTATATATATATATATATAGTTATACATTAGTTTTTGGTTTAATTCTGGTAACTAACAATGATGCCAACAGCACATCGTCTCCTCAGCAGAATTAAAAGTAATGCACCTCTGATTGGATGTCGAGTGAAGCGCCAGTGAGATCGCTGAGATCTGTCTCACACGCACACACACACACACACACACACACACACGATTAGTTCCCAGAGCTGGACACTGAGAGGAGTGTTGATTACTGCACCAGTGGTATGGACTTAAAGGTCCACAGTCACTTCCTGTAAATCCCAGCGGCAGCAGCAACAGCTGGGCTTCACGCAGCAGAGCAAACAGGGCGCCGACGGCTAAGTGCTCCTCAAACGAGCCGCCGGCACTTATCACACCAGGTATTTTTTCATCCCGTCTGAGCTCGGCGCCACCTTGACCACCGGTTGACCATCGAGGCATTACCATAATGAAGGGCGCTGCGCTTCACAGCTGCGGGGCCACGTGGGCTGGCCCGGGCCACAGGGCTGATGCTGATAATCTGTGTGCAGACACACAGGGCACGGATCAGCCGCCCCGCTCAGATTAAAATGCCAGTATTTGTTGCTAAATCGCCGTCGACATTAGCCTGAACTGAACGCGCTCAGTGTCCCCAAAACAGCGCTCACACTAATAAACTGTACGTCCAACCGTACGTTACCACAGGACTTTAAATGTCTGTGTGTAAATGTCTCTACAACAAAGAGCTGATCTGATGCTCTTTGGTAAATGAGGCCAACGCTGCGCCATTGACTTGGCTGCGGTGCCCGTCTGTGATTTAGGCTCCTCCCACTTCAAGGGCGGAGCTGCCCTGACTCATTACGTATGATTTCAGGTGAGACGAGGACATCAACACACACTAGCTCAATCATGGCAAAGTGGAAACGCTGAATTACAGAGCTCTCGGACGCACGAGTGGTCAAATTGTGATTTAAACGGTGAATGGAATTTAGTGACACCTGGTGGTGATGTTGTCTCACACCTCGCCTTTCTCTTTCGAGCGCGTAGGAGAGTCTGCTGTGGCCTTTGCTGGTCTTTAAAGGAGAGTCAGGAGAGTTGTTTATAGTGACACCTGTGGCCAGACAGTGACACTGCAGCCAGCGCTTGTCATTGGGCGTTTGCAAGAATTGGCAATAGCAGAGGCGGTCGAGAGCTAGCCAGCGCTGTGCCATCGTATGTGCTGCGTTCGTCCGTGTGCATCCCTCGAAACATACGTCTGTATATGTCTGAATGATTCTGATGATTCCGTTTTTCATACGCTTTCAAACCCGCCTCAGCAAACCAGGTGCTCTGCCTCGTCTCCCAAAACAACTCTGGTGTGGAGCAGAGCGACGGATTAAGTGGATTCCAGCACCGCTGCTGCGGCTTTTAACGTTTCCTAAACATCAGCGAGCGCGGCGCCGAAAACACAACAAAACCACGGAAAGTGCTGAAGTGCGATCACGGCCCGCACTCGGAGCTGATCCGCCCAAAACAGCCGCGGCAATTTTGGAAACATCTGTGGCGGCGATGTCATGAACCGCTCTGCTTTCACGTGGCGCGAAATGCTCTGTAATCCTTAAATGTCTCTGATCTAAACTTCGACGTCCTGTAAGAGGACACATTAGCACTGACCACCGCATCTCCTCCCCACCCCCGAGCTGCTGTTTGACGCATTCCGCAGCTTTGAGCTGTCGTTGGGTCAGACGTGATTTCCGCTGCCGGGACATGGGCCCTGGGACACCACTAAAGACATGAGACAACAATCATTAGAGGAGGTCAATGATAAACCATCACTACTCCATCATGACGACTGAAGAATGGAACATGTGGATTCACCCATGTTGACTGGTCCTAGAAGGAAGTTGGTTGTTCAACACAAAATAATCAGTGTTACATCAGATCAAAGCTCCACTAGATGTTCTCCCTCAAAGGAACCTTCACTCTGCACCAACACATGTTTGTCCTAACCAACATAAACACCGACACATTGACAGGAGAAAAAAGACAAGGCAGAGTGGACACAGCAAGAAAATCTCTGTCCTACTATTTGATGGTCTTCATCTGAGTCCAGCTGGAGCTCCAGGGCTGGAGGTATGCCTGAAAAAAATATGCAAATACTTTTAATGCCAATAGTGGGATGAACCGTTGTCTCTTGTTCCAAAACAAACAAAAAAAGGTTACACAATGAAAACTTGATTTCTCTTGTATTAAACTTCCCATTTACAGACAAAGACAAACAAACCGCACAAAACATCACCACATTAAACCAGGAAGTGGACCATCTTCACAATATACCGTACCTATGATACGTCCTGGAACTAGAGGATGTCGACACTCAGGACATCATGACCGTCCATGATCCTCGGGGACAGACATGGACAAAGAGGACAGACAGACTTGAATGTTTAGTTCCTACAATGAAGTTAGAGAACAGAACCTGAAGGAACCACAGAACCTCTGGTCTATCATGACTCAGCAAAACTACAAACTGGTAAAAAGCAAAACTAACAAAAGCATCATCTATGAACGTATACTTCCTGACAACAACTGACTGCATCTGAAAGGTGACACACAATCCAACATGTGACCCTCACATCACGCTCAGTGGGCGGGGCGCTCAGTGGGCGGGGCTGATGAGTCACATGAAAATGTTTAACTCCACATCTCAGGTAGGTTGGATGAAGAAAGGCAGACGCCATGTTGCCTGGACAGAGCTCCTCCCCTGCTCCGTACTCAGCACATCCACCCCAAAGCTCCTCCCCCTCCTGCCTCACCCACTCTCCATCTAAACAAGCCCCCATCTGCCCCCATGCCCCGCCCCCTCTCTATGCAGCCTCCCAGGATTCACTGCTGCAGTCAGTGAATTATGGACACATGTGGACTCCTTTACATGCAGAGTCAAATGAGGACTGAGACAGAGACAAACTAAGGGACAAACTGCCGAGTCAGTCACAGACGAGAAGCTCCGCCCACACAAACAGGTGACAGCCCATTCACATGCAACCAACCAGGATGGACATGGGCCCCGGGACACAACTAAAGACATGAGACAACAAACAGAGGAGGTCAATCATAAACCATCACTACTCCATCATGACGACTGAAGAATGGAACATGTGGACTCACCCATGTCGACTGGTCCTAGAAGGAAGTTGGTTCTTAAACACTAAATAATCAGTGACTCATGTTGGATCAGATCAAAGCTCCAAGAGATGTTCCCCTCACTCACAGTAACTTCTCACGCTGCACTAAAGATATACAACTCTGATCAAAGACCATCTCATTCAGAAACATTTAATCTCTCTTCAATCTCTGACAAGGACAACATAGTGACATACTGACATAATTTAGAACAATGTTTATACAGTCAATTAAAAACACTACGCAGGTTTAAATGCAGATTGCGCTTCCAGATTTTAGTCCTTTTGGCACAGTTTTACAAAGCAATTACATACCTACATTTTCATGAATTTACAATCAACTGAATGTTTTACTTTGTCCCCATTATCCTTAAATGATCCCATTAATGTACATTTTCATGAGCGGGTCCTCTCAATGGGGGCCACCATGTTTTCACAGTAGTCAAAGTGGACGTACTAAACATCTTTTGAGTTTTAATAACTGAAGTGGACCACAGGTTCTCCTGCATGTTCAGGAAGAGGGTGAGGTGATGATACAATGTGACACTTAACCTCTCGATGCCACCAAATCTCACACACTGCACCTTTAATTGTCTCTGCTAAACGTTAAATGTAAGAGAACAAACAACGCTCTGACGGAAGGTAAAGCTGGCGTGTGATGTCACTCACCTGGGACGGGAGCCACCAAAGATGGAGGAGCTGTGTGACCGTCCAACACCACTCGGCCCCATGAGTCTGAAGCAGCGCCTGCGCCTTCTCGATGGTTCTTGTGCAGGGACAACGACCCGCAATCAGCTGACTGAAGTCACCTGGTCTCACTGGGTCGTCGCTGCTTACAGCTGATTGGTCTTCATCACACCTGCTGACTCTGCAGTGGCGTCATCATCCAAACTCTGACTTTGTTACGAATCGCTCTCTCGTCCTCTCAATGTGTGTCAGCAGAAATAAAGCTGCTTTATTTACATTTCCTATGATTTAATCTGGACCTGAATACAAAGATTAGAGTTTGAGGGATGAAGATATAACATAAGATATATAATGTAACAGAGAGACGATGATATAAGATAAGACAAGAGAAAACACTAATCTTAATAAAAAATGTTGAATCATTTGAAAGTGATTTTATCTTCATCTTTCATCTTTAATCAGGTTTTCAGACTTTTAATTCATTCCTATCATTAAAGTACAGCTTCATGTCTATAGTTTGTCTTTACCTCAAGTCAGACTGCAACCTGTTAACAACCCTGTTATTGTATTTTGGGTACAGTCCAAGTGCTCAGGTTCCCGGATGAAAGCAGCCAATGACAGCCAAGTATATCTACTACATAGTGTCGTAAAGTGTTTACGTTTGTGAGCCGGAGCAGTTTATGGCAGGGACTGCAATGAGGGGCGATACCGCAGTTTCCACGTTGCTTTTCACGTGAATGTGTGTGTTTGAGGTTCAAACGCTGAATGAACTCAATGTGTGTGAACGTGACTGAGCTGATTCTTTATTCGGGAAGTTCAAAGAGCGGAGAACTTCCTCCTCGTGACTCGGTGGAGGCGGAGGTAGCAGTTAGCCTGCTAATGCTAACAAACGCATTGCAGCAGTGTGAGTCACCGCAGTGGATTTGATCAAGACTCATTTATCTAAAGTGAAACCACATTTTTAAATACAATCGTAGATTTGATACGTGCTCTTCCAAGGGCGTGATGTAAACGTGCACCTTTAGTATTAGCTTGAGAATATTGCTGATACTAAGCTTTACTTGTTTAGTGGTTTATTGACGTTGATATCTACTCAGATTAGGGAATGAAATATATACGTTTAAAATCTGAGGAGATGGTCCACCATGAAGTGATTTAATGAGTTATGTAACATGACGTATTGTTTTGTAATTCGCATATGAAGTTTTTGTATTTGCTTAATGTAAATGTATTCACTTGTTACAGAATTTCACCAGCAGCGATTTCATGTCTTCAGTGGTGAAAGATGGAATATAAAAATTCTTTTTATGTGGAGAACAAATAGAATATTGCAACAGCAAATCAAAGTTCAAGTATCTCAAATATGTCTTTCTCTTGACGTTATGCAAAAGAAAAAGTACTTTGTTACTTTCTTACCAAAGTGTAATATGTTATTTTTTTATCCGTTTCTTGAGGCAGAAAAGTCCTGGAACATCCTCCAGGACAGAATCAGTCCACCGGCAGTTTTGGTCACATTTCATGTGACCTGGATAAATAATATTTTATTTGATAGATAACTACTTTATTTCAGTATAGATTTAGAGTCAAGAGTCAAATTAATCTCTGGTGATTTTGAAAAATCACTTCTCACTGAAATGATGTTTTCCAGACTGAAGCAGTGACAGTGGGAGGATGGATCCTGTGGTGCTAAGTTATCGGGACAGTCTGCTGCGGCGCTCTGACGTGTCTTTACTGGACGGACCGCACTGGCTCAATGATCAAGTCATTGGGTTTGCCTTCGAGTATTTTGCCACCGAGCGCTTCAGAGTCCTGGGCAACAGCATCATCTTCATAAGCCCCGAAGTCACCCAGTTCATCAAGTGCGCTTCCTGTCCCGGTGAGTTGGCTCTTTTCCTGGAGCCGCTGGATCTGGCGTCTCGTCGTTGGGTCTTCCTCGCCGTTAACGACAACTCCAACCAGACGGCCGGAGGATCTCACTGGAGTCTTCTGGTCTATCACCACAGCTCCAATCACTTTGCTCACTATGATTCTCAGAACGGCAGCAACTCAATGCACGCTCAGCGTATCGCCAGCAAGCTGGAGCCCTTCTTAGGTGCGGGGAGGGAAGCTCTGTTTGTGGAAGAGGCGTGTCCTCTGCAGCAGAACAGCTATGACTGTGGCATGTACGTGATCTGTATCTCAGAGGCCTTGTGTGAGAAGGCGAGGGTGGAGGGCTCACCACGCCTTCCCATGCAAATCATCACCCCGGCCTACATCACCCAGAAGAGGGCGGACTGGTGCAGACTGATCCAGAGTCTGGCTCAGAACGACCTCTGCTGCTCACTGTCCTTCCCTTAGTACGTCCACCTCAGCTGCTGCACACATCCAGTATCTCCTGCTGGAGCCTCTGAATGCACTCCCTCAAAACATGTATGAAATATATTTGTATTACAGTCTCTATCATACAAAAGAGCTAGAAAATAATACAATGCTATAAATCTGTGATGGTTCACTGAATAACTGGGATCATGTTAATCTCTTGTATATGCACAGAAAAGAACACCGGCATGCCTATAAGAGGAATTTCCACCTGTGTACATATTCAGTGAGGATAGACAGAATATCACACGGACCATTTTAGTTTGGAGCGAATGTAGAAATGTTGACACAGATTTTTGCTCAGGGTCATTTCATATGAATTCGACAAGAAGAATGTGTTTGGAATCCGTGGCTCCCACTGTTTCACATCAACATTCACTTCGTTTTCTTTCTCAAAGAGTGAAAACATTCAGTTTGAAGTGAGGGTGAGATCCGTGCACTGAGCTGCGAGTTCTGTTCTCACATTAAACTACAATCATCTTGTGTGGAGGTTGTTTTTTGTTAAACATGGAGATTTCATTCAGTTTACACACATACACGACATTGATTGACAGGTGTCTAAACAAACTCCAGGAGACTGATTTCTCAGAAATGTCAGAACGAATTAAAGATTTAAACAAACCTGCAGTTCTGTTGAAGTGTGACTGCTACACTGAAACCTTTCAGTTTCATGTGTATGAAATGATTCCCTCACTGTTGATCCATGCAGTTTGTTAAAAAGTTTAAATACAAAAGTTAATATTTAAAAACCACAACAATATTTTCTGATAAGGCAAAGCAATGAGAATTGAAGCCTGACGTAAGTTCTCCTACATGTTTGGAAGAGAAGGACACTTCATCACTTGACGGTGCTACATCCTACACACTGTCTACAGACTTCCTGGTGGGTGTATATATTTTACCGTGTGTAGCAGCTACATAACGGTAATACCACGGTAACCCTAACACAGGTCAGAGGTCACTTGCTGAACATTCAAGGATAGACTAAATGCCCCCCTGATCACCATGGCGATCATATTCTGATACCTCAGTGGGTGGGACACTTCCTGCAGCTGGAAAAGGTCAACCAACCACATCTCTTTTTCTTGTCCCAGTCATTTTTTCCATTCAGATTTTAAAATGGTTCTTTTTTCAAACACGACAACGAATCATCGACAAGTTGATCAGGTCTGACTATCAGTTGTTCTGTCGGGTCAGTTGTGTTGATACCTGCTGTCCTCGTCCCGCACACGATCGATTGACCCTCTGAAACAGTGTCATCCTCTCTGGCTCCACCCCTTCACTCTGTAGGAAGTACGCCACCAGTCAGTTGCCACGGTAACCAGGTGGTGCAGCCTTTGTGGACACAGACCAGCTTTTTCCTGAATGAGACCAGAGTCTGAACGAGTGATATAAAGTGTCAGTAGTTTGCTGTCATGAGCTTATTGCATTCAACACTCTCACTCCATGGTGACAGAAAGTACAGGTGCGTACTTGTCAAATTATAAAATGGATATCAGGACGATGATTATGATGTCGACCCCCCTGTTTATGAGGAAATATATCAAACTGTGCATTGTAAATCAAAATGAAAACTACAACTCCCACATTAAGGTGATTATACACTCAAAGAAACATCAGTACATTCAAAGATTAATTAAATCTTAGGTAATGGTCCTTTAAGGAGAAAGTGTCTTTCTCACAGTATCTGTCCTCTCTCTTTGTGTCCTTGTAATAAAAACATGAGTGAACAGCTGGAAGCCTGTGAACTGACTATTTACCTTCAGATGTTCCTGTAAATCACCGTCAGGAAAAGATCCAAAAATCCCCATCCATAAAAATCCTGTGTTATATTGTATAGTGTGTTAACAAGTCATGTTTAACAGACATGAAGAGGTGTATATACATTTTAGTATAGTGGTATGTATGTTGCTCAGAGGTTAGAGTGGTCGCCCACTGACTAGGTCAATGGTTTGATTCCATGCGTTTGTTTGTGAAGGACAAAGTGTTGTGGTATTTGGAGTCACTTGCTCAGTGTTCATGAAGACAATGTTTTTTGTTTGGATTTGGTTTTTGTGGGCACTTTATTTTTTGGCTTGTGAATGTCTGTTGTTTTTGCTCGTTTATATTCATTTGTTTATATATATTGTTGGTATGTTGTGTGTCTGTTAATTGCACGTTGCATTTTGTGTCCTTTTGATTTGAGTTTTCACAGTTTTTTGTTGTTTTGCTTTTTGGTGTCATCTGAAGTAAGACTGAAATAAAACATTAAGCACTGTTTTTCATCATTTACATTTCTGTTTTAATCCACAGAGATTTTACAAACCAGCCTGTGAATATGTTTCAGGCAATCAGACAAAGATGTCACTTCATCATCACTCTGAACCCCCAAACATCATTTCTCAGTCTTTGGTGAGGTTGTGTAGAATGTTTTTTTTGTTTGTTTTTAAGATTCTTTATTTAACCAGGTAGGTCAATTGAGAACCAGTTCTCATTTACAATGACGACCTGGGGCCGTGGGGGTTTCAGTGTCGTGGCCAGTGACACTGCAGCCTGTCTCAAGCTGGATTGGAACCAGCCACCTTCGCTTCCGAAATGTAGAAAAGAACAAAAACCCTGTGTTCCGTCCGTTCAGCAGAGCAGCAACTAACAAACTAACAAACATCTACAACCTCGAAACATGTCACTTACCACCCACAGGGGGCGTTATTGCTCCAGTATATTACAGTTCAATGACTCAGTCACTCAGCAGAACTTTCTGCCATAAATACTTTGAAAAAATGACATACGTGACCAACACACAGAAACAGGTGCAAGAGACGTTTGAAATAAAGAGGAAATCTATTTTATAAAAATGCATTGTCGCTGAGGTCAAATCTCAACAGGAAGTGAAACATTTGGTTCAGTCAGATTAGTTATCGGTGTTTTACTTCAAGTAATCAATGAGTTGATTGATCTCTTACCTTTCCACCCTCTCACTTCTCTCCTCGATCACTGCTCCTACACCTACACATTATCTCAGGTCTGTTTACTCTGTAGCGCCACCTACAGACAAACCATGTGGGATGAATCATCAACTACAGTAAATCTACTTTAAAGTCATAAATAAATACACACAGTCTGTTTGCATAGTCTGGAAGTGATCACTGAATAATCTCATTCCCCCATGGGAAGGTGCGTAAAGTGCCGGTAGTCAAGATGTTGTGCCCCCGCCCCCACTCCCACCCTACGGCACCAATAACTCTGAGCAGCTGAAGAGGAGGGAACAGCCAATCAGAGCAGACAGCAGAGGTTACCTAGACAGAATGAGACAGACAGGTACATTTAGATGGAATAAGACTTGAAAAATAAAAATAAACACCTGAGAATCCAAAGCAACAGCTCTTCTAAGACTATGGGTACTATCCAGTGTTTTTGTGTGGCTGCAGGGGGCGCTGCACGGTCTCCTGCCCTGTGGTGGTGAACTGACCTCTCTCTGAGCGGCAGGTTGGGGTTGGTGAGGAACGACAGCTGCTGCTCCAGGCTGCAGACACGGAAGGCCAAGTAACACGAGGAAAGGATGAGGAGAATGATCCTGAGGAGACAGAAATATGATGAAAGACATTTTACAAACATCACTTTTATAAATGAAAACCAATCGTATTCCTCAGAACAGCACATGGAAAAGATCTCTCTTTTTATTCGCTTAAAGGTGCAGTGTGTAAGATTTAGGTCTACTCATCTTCATCATCACTAAAATACGTACAATGTGAGTATATTTGATTGAATGCGTTTTGAACTGCTCTTCAGAGGAGCAGGGACCATCCCATGATCGCCACCTGCACATATCAATCAGGTTTAATCCCTTTAAATAACATTTAAATAAGTTTACTTTTAATTTTCCTCTAAAGAAAAAAATTCATCCACGTTTGGCTTTACTATCAAATATTGTATTTTAAGTAAACATGTTGATGGAGTTGATATTATGACAAAAACAGATGGTGGAGCAGGGGTCACTTCAGCAGGGTGGTCTCCTGCCCTCACAGTGAAGGACAGTAAGGATGCTGCTGTGCACTGGGAGTGAGGAAACCATAATATGAGTGATATTAATTAGATCATGGGCTGAAACGACAGAGTCATTTCAATACTTTCAATGAAAATGTGAAAATATGTAAAAGTAGGAGTGAAAGAAGTGTTTCCTGAATGGATGAAGGCGCATGTGTGTCAGTCGTCTCACAGCAGAGTGAAGAACTTCAGTAGCTGATATTCCATCTGTCCCAGCTCTGATGCCGGCTCTGAGTGAAGACCCCTGTCTGTCTGCAGCACCCGCTCTGTCACTCACACACACACACACACACACACACACACACACACACACACACACACACACACACACACACATTAAAGCCCTCAACCAATCACAAATGAATCTCAGCAGTCAATTATGAAGTTTAACACTTGAACATAATGATAATCAGAGTCAAAACAACAACCTGTAATGATGAAACAGAGGATTTCTCTGGTGGGTTACGCTGGTTTATGTCCTTTGCTAACAAGGAGGTTGTACGAGCTGTACTGCTGTTAGCCACCAGGGAGCAGTCATGACATTTTGCTGTTTGGTGAGCAGTGCTCTTTACATCTTTATACGCTTATGTTAAACAGGATATGTTTATTTGGGTGAGATGATCTGTCCCATCTTGTGAATCATTTAATTATCTCTTTAAAATAAATCTGATCATATGTTGGAATCTGGATTTTCTCACAACCTCCACTCAGGATGTGAGAGTTATCAATAAACCTCTTTTCCTTATGAATGTGAAAGTCATTCTCTTTCAATCTGATATGAAAGTGCTTTGGTAAGTGAGTGCTTTCTGGTTTCCACTCCACATGATAGAAAACTCCCCCACAACCAAACATCCACCATGTGACAGAGCAGCTGTGGAACTGTCCTCACACAACTTTGACAGCAGACCTTGTTTGTGATAATCTCCACTTAATCTGCATCCGCCCAAAGCTTTTTAATACAAGCCCCCTCATGATTTAATCTGCATTTGAAGCTTAACGTGTGGTTGCATAAGAGCTGGTGTGGAGCTGTCCTCCATCTTTTCCCCTCTCCCCCTCTCACACTCGTCAAATGGACATGAAATAACTTGGGCCTAGTGAGAGCTCAAGGCTCTGGTCCTGAATTCCTTCCCCTCACAGTGGAGTTGTAACAGGTAAATGTATAAATCCTCTTTCCAGTCAGTTAAAAAGAAGAAGTCATAATTCTATACATTATAACTGTGTAATCATAACTTCATTCTGATTTACTATGAAGATAATAAACATTATAATGACCCTGATCATTGTTCCCACATAAACTAGTTTTTAAAACAATCTCCTAACAGACAAAAATGAATCCTGTTCAGCTTTAACCCTGAAGAGTGTGACCTTGGATAAAAGCTGGACTTTGGATCTGTGTGGTCATCACCACCAGACATTTATCACCTTCCAGCAGCTGCTCTGGTTTGAAGGGCGTGTCAGTGGCGCTCAGGCTGCTGGCGGAGTTGCCCAGGAGGTCGGGGAGGGAGGACGACACCACCGAGGGTTTTCTCCTCCACTTTAACACCGAAGGGAATTCATCCACCACCGGGAATTCATCTGTGGTCGGAAACTCATCCTGTGGAAAAGGATGAATTGAAAACCTCCGAACATGACAGAGGAGGTCTTCATTACTAGTTTTTCTTCTTTCAAGTGTTCAAACTCTGAATGCTAGAATTAGTTATCAACACCAACATGGGCCTGAATGAAAGTGAAAACTATCTAAGAGATAAGAAGAAACATTCTGATGTGATTCAAAATAATTCATGACATGTATTAATTTGAACATGTTCCACTCTGAGAATCAGAAAAGTTTCGTCTTTATTCACCAACGTGAGAAAGTAACTTTTTCTAAATGTGAATATTCTGTGTAGAGATAAGAACCTGATTGAAGTGGAGCATGTTCACAGAACTGACTTTAGAGATGTTCTGTGATAACATCACTGATGGACTCACTGCAGTTCACAGATAAGACACCTATCACAGCTCTGCGTAGACAAACTACTGTGAAATCTCCAATCAGTTCAGCTGAGATGGATCAACACATGTTAAAGCCCCGCCTACTTTGACCTTTAACAGGTTCGTGATTATCTGATGTTTATAGAGATAAGTTATTACTGACCAACGATAAGGTCGGCTCCTCCATGAACTGCTTCAAACTCAGACTCTTCCCATTGACCTGAGGAAAAACACGTTTAACCCACATGTACAACACACCCCATTTCACAAAGTAATCATATCTGTGTGTGTGTGTATGTGTATGTGTGTGTGTGTGAGAGAGAGAGAGAGAGAGAGAGAGAGAGAAAGTAAGACTGAAGGTTCTGAGAAGAAAGTGATTGAATATCTTTCTTTCACTTAACAAGATGAGATGAGATGTTTTTAGAACGAATAAAGAAACTTTCCTGGAAGTTTGAAATTGATATTTTCCAGATTTACCAATATATTCATTTGAATGAATGAATTGTCCACTCACCTGCAGGTGTGTGCAGATCCTGCGGAGGACGTCATACACACTGTCTCTCGACAGCAACGACACAAACACATACTGAAGAAATAAACAAACAAACGTGTTGATATTCATCCTGAGCACAAGTCAAACGGAAACTGAACATCTGAGTAAATCCTTCAGGTGTTTGTGCGATGTTGGTTTCACAAGGAATATGAAAAAACATTTGACCTGAATGTTTCAGAGATATCATCCTCATAAAGCATAAAAGTTAGGTTTGTTGATCAAATCAAACTTTATTTATATAGCCCGCATTTTCAAATCAGAGTTTGTCTTATAGGGCTTCACAGGGTAAGATCCTCTGTCCTTGGACCCTCGGCAAAGGTCAGGAAAAACTTCTGGGGAAAAAACCCTTTTAATAGGGAAAAAACTGAACTGACGTGACACAGATGTTACATAGAATGATGTCCATCGTTCTGTAGAACATCATCACCATCACAGGAGAAAGGTTAAAGGTTAAAAAGCTGAACAGCTCAAAATGATGACTGACGGCTCAGTGAAGGATTAACTCAAATATTAATCTGAATAAAAACTTCAGTCATTTCTCTGTGAACATGTTCATCAGTTCATCACCTGCTCCGTCTCTGCTCAGCCAGTCTCAGCTCATAAACACACGCCGTGCGTCCTCTGTGGTTATGTAACGTGTCCATTATGTTACATAATGGTACAGATGTACCTTTTAATGTATGAAGCATTATGTTGTATTGTCTCATGTTTATAGATGATTCACAATGTGAGATACGCGTGTTCTGAGCTGTAGTATACATTTACAGCACATAAAAACAATGTAAGGTGTTTGAGGGGAAGATTCTTAAATGTGATTTCTAACTTGTTGAGTTCTTTGTGTCGCGCTGAGACAACAGTTTACATGAAGCTCAAATATCTGCTCTGAAACTCAACTGTAAATAAAAATGGTGTAGTGACCAGCAGGTGGTGGTGTGCAGTGACTAGACCTGAAGATTCTAGGTCTAGACCAGACCTTGTATATCAAAAATAATGTACAAGCAATCAACATGTGCTCATGGGTTCTAGCTTCCTCATTAACTGCTTCTCTTTACGTGCTGGCTGCTGCCTTGCTCATGGGTTTATGCACGTACAGAAATATTGATCATTTCACCTAAATATTTCAAACCTGACTTTTAGAAACTGTTGGTTTTAAAAAGACAAACTACATCATTGTTTTTACCGTTTGCCAGTTTCACGAACACTTTCGTGTACCATGTTCGACGCCGTACAGTTTATATTGGACACTGGGAAACATGAAACACACTGAACCTGCTACTTTGAATGAGTTAAACATTATTTTTACTTTTGATGACGATGATGATGATTAATGAGCCGGCCTCTGAAAGCACCACCTGATGATGGGTATGATGTGACACAGTGAACAGACTGTTTGAACATACGCTGTAATGGTGGAAAAAACCCTTGAGTGCACAGCGCTGACATACTGACACCAGCTTCTATCGAGGAGGAGATGTTTTTTTCCATCACACCTCGGCTGGAAAACGCGGCCGCGCTCTGCTAATCAGGATGCGTATTTTCATTCATGGCTACAGCAGTGGAGGCGTTTACCTTCTGGCCAGTGTCCGTGGTGATGGCCAAGCCGTTGGGCACGAGACCGGCTGTTTTGTGCTTCTTCACCAGGCGCACAGATATGACAGGGATGGCCACCTGCAGTGAGGGGGAGGAGGAGGAATGCATCACAAAGCTCCAAAAGGGAAATTAGAAACAATTCATTTTTCATCTTGACTGACTTCAATCGTCACACATTTGCAAGGTTAACAGAATCACAATGGATCACTGTGAGAGAGAGGCTGGGTTAGGCTTAGAACAGGCTGGAGGACCTGGAATGTGTCTGATTTCAGTCAGAATGTGAGGAATGCAGCGTATTGTCACCACCAGACAGGAGAGGGTCAGATTCAGTGAAATGAAGAAAAACATGCCTCCGAGAGAATCACACAACTGCGGGAGGTCAAAGGTTCAGAGAGTCTGTACAGAGTGTATAAGGAGAGGGGGGAGGTTTTCTATGAAGCTCCTCTGACTCTCCAGGCTGATGATCTGCTGAGTCAGCACGTCACACTGTCACACGCTTCATGTCAGTCTCCCTTGTAGAGTTTCAGTCTCACCTTGATGTCTTTGCCGAAGAGGTTGGCATAAAAACACAACCAGTTTCTGGAAATGTAGAGTCGACCTTGTAGAAGGATGTCTCTGAGCAGAGCACAGGAATACACTGAGAACACAGCAGAGACACTTCATTACTCACACTCACTTCAGAATCATTTGTCTTTCAGGTCGAGTTGGACAGATTGCACAAAGCACCACAGTAACTGGCAGTTTTCAGCATTAAATCAAATTTACACTGTCAAACTGTTTTTGAGCACATACTGAATATTTCTCCACAACATTTAATATCTAAATATATTCTTTAAAGTCTTAAATATATGAAACAAAAACATGTTGATTAACTGAAACGTTGAGGGGGAAACATGAAAGTGTTCAAATTGTGATTGTTATTTTTGAATAGTGACTGCATGAGTAATCCATTTTATGAATAATCTGTGATGGATTTGAGACAAATTCAGTGATTGAACTAATCATCACAGAGATTATATAAAGATATGAACAGTATAAAAACACAAACCGCAGTAACACTAACAGGTTGAATAATACATCTACAGTCAAACAGCACCAGCACACAGAGTTGTCAGTACCTTTCATGAGTATCTCATCCTTGGGTACACACTGGAACAGTTTGTGGTACTGTGAGTTGTACTTGCTGACAGTCTGTGCAGAGGGACAGGGCAGAGTCATGAGCAGCTCCTTGGTGGATCGGCCCGGCTGCACGGCACCGCCACCGCCGCTCACTCCAGCTCCGCCCGCCGCAGCAGCAGACACCACCCTCTCCCTCAGAGGACGTGAGCTCTGCACCAGGCTCAGCACGTTGGCACCGTAAACACACACACACTCACGCACGTCCAAGGCCTGGAGCAGACTGCTGCAAGACACACACTGTTCCACTGATGCCGGTCAGTGACCACACTCATGGTTGACTGCTTCACTGAAACAACCTCGACTCTACACACACACACCTGGCTCTAATGCGCACACACACACACACAGTTACAGTAACAGTTTACAGTCTCTGAGCTCGTCCTCAGGAACGAAGAGGCTCTCAGTCTCCTACACACCTCCTGTACACAGCTGACACACACACACACACACACACACACACACACACAG